>JACCIX010000176.1:0-25000 GCA_025506515.1 Flaveria trinervia
GGTCTGCCAATCTCAATTGACTGGCCCTATGTGCACAATAGGGTAGCTAACCCGCATCACAGTTGAGCTAACGACAACATGGTCGTGCACCTCCTATAAGCTTGCAAGACATGTTAACATTTTAATTAAGTTCCACTTCTCTTCTTCATTGCTCTTTCTCTTTATTATGATTAGTAATACTTTACGTTACGATAATAAACACACCACGTAAAGTCACACACTAATAGTAATAATACTAATATGGAACAATGATAAAGCAATCATAATCATGCATGAAACTAAGCATTAATAAGCTCTAGTCAAACCTCGGTCAAAACCTTAATTGGGTGTTTCATCACTATGCAGGCATATCAGCCAATACTTAACTGTTTCAACACTTAGGCGTATGAGCTATTCAGGCGCATGGATACTATTTGGGTGTATGGTCCATTCGGGCGCATGGACACTTAGGCGCATGGGGTCTGGGGGGTTGGGCATACTTAGGCGCATGGGCTATTCAGACGCATGGACACTACTAGGGCGCATGGCCCTACACTTAGTCATCCCATTACAAATTCTAGGTGCATGAAACACTGTTCAGGCGCATGAGTTACACTTAAACATTTCTAAGGCAATTCCAGGCTCATGAGCCTTATTTAGGCGCATGAACCTTCTGGTCAACATGTTTCTAGGATATTTTCGAACCCAAACATCAAGCCTATTTGTTCTAAGCTTACCAAGGCTATTCTAAACATGAACACCCTATAAGCATCTAAGGAACATCATCAAACATGCATAATACCTACAGGTATACATACATAAACATAGTAAAAACCGTTTAAATACATTTTCAACCCCAAAGAGAGTTTAAAACAAGTAAAACCGGGGTCTAGAAACCCACCTGTGCAACTTTGTGTGTATCTTCCTTCTAACCCGTATGCAAATGAGTTCAAACACCTAGAAACCCACCAAACACTCACACAAACGCACACACACAAACACATAAGCATATAACCGAGACAAAACCCATCATAAACACTTAAAAACTTTGAATTCTTACCTTGAATTCAACCTCTTCTTCTTCTTCTTCTTCAACCTGAAAGTTTTCTGCTCTCCTTCTCTCTAGAACTGAATGAAAAGTGATGTCAAAAGAGGGTGGGCGGCCATGCCTACCTTTACACCAACTTTTTGTACTTTGGACCCCTTTTACATTTTTAACCCCTCAACTTGGGTTTATTGATGTTTCTTTCTTTTATTTACTTTAATAGAATAACTTGGTGTTACAAGTCCACCCCCCTTATTTAGGTTTCGTCCCCGAAACCTGTTATTCCTCAAACAAACGAGGGTAATGCTGCCTCATCTCCTCCTCAGTCCCCTATGTAGATTCGGATCCGTTCATGTGCTTCCACTGTACACGCACAACAGGAACCACTTTATTTCTCAGCCTCTTCTCTTTTCTATCGATGATTGCCATTGGTTGCTCCACATAACTAAGCCTTTCATCTACTTTGATATCCTCTAGTGGGACAATCATGTCTTCATCAACTAAGCACTTTCTCAGATGAGATATGTGGAATGTCGGGTGAATTCCACTTAACTCATTTGGTAACTCCAATCTATAGGCCACCTCTCCTACTCGAGTAATGATTCGGAAAGGGCCTATATACCTTAGGCTCAACTTGCCCCGCTTCCTGAATCGTATAATACCCTTCCAAGGTGAGACCTTTAACATAACCGGTCACCCACCTGGAACTCAATCGGTCTGCGTTGTTTATCAGCATACAACTTCTGTCTATCTTTGGCTGCCTTCATGAAGGCTTTAATCTTCTCAAGCTTCTCAGTCATAGCCTCGATTACCTCGACGCTCCCCAATTCCTTCTCACCAATATCACCCCCAACAAACGGGTGTTCTGTATCTCCTACCATATAGCATCTCATATGGTGGCATACCAATGCTGGCATGATAGTTGTTATTGTATGAGAATTCAGCTAACGGTAAGTGGTGATCCCAACTTCCCCCAAAATCAATCACACATGCCCGAAGCATGTCCTCCAGTGTCTGAATGGTCATTTATGACTGACCATCAGTTTGGGGATGATAAGCCGTGCTAATATGTAACCTCGTCCCCATGGCGCCGTCGAATTTCTTCTAGAATTTGGATGTAAAACGGGTGTCACGATCAGATACAATCGACACCAGCACACCATGACGAGTTACAATTTCCTTGATGAATAGATCCGCCAACCTCTCAGATGAATATGTCTCGCGGATCGGTGGGAAGTGAGCACTCTTTGTCAGACAGTCAACAATCACCTATATGGCATCGTACCCTTTCAGAGTACGCGGCATCTTCGTAATGAAATCCATGGTGATGTGCTCCCACTTCCATTCCGGTATATCCAATAGTTGAATCTTCCCATACGGCTTCTGATGTTCGGCCTTCACCTGTAAGCAAGTAAGGCACTTACTCACATACCCCACCACATCGTGCTTCATACCCGGCCACCAATAATCTTCTTCATATCTTGATACATTTTCGTGGCACCAGGATGAATGGAGTATTCCGTCTTGTGAGCTTCATCCATAATCTTCAGACGTAGATCCCCAAAACGAGGAATCCACACCCGTCTGTATCGGGTTTTAACACCAAGTGTGTTTTCACCCAATTCCCCAACCAAACCTCTCATCCTTTCAGAATTAAGATGATTCTTTCCGTGCCTCATCTTGAAACTTTTTGACTTGCTTCATCACATCAGTGGTCATGATCAGCTGATATGCTTTCACCCGAATCGGCTCGGGCCTCTCTTTTCGGCTAAGGGCATCAGCCACCACGTTGGCCTTGCCCGGATGATAGTGGATCTCGCAATCATAATCTTTTATGAAATCCAACCACCTTCACTGCCTCATGTTCAGATCTCTTTGCTCGAAGAAGTACTTGAAGCTCTTATGGTCAGTGAAAATGGTGCACTTCGTCCCGTAGAGATAGTGCCTCCAAATCTTTAGTGCAAAGACCACGGTTGCTAGCTCCAAGTCATGATTAGGATAATTGACCTCATGAACCTTCAACTGTTGGGATGCATAGGCTATAACCTTCCCTCTTTGCATTAACACGCACCCTAACCCTGAGTAGAAGCATTAGAATAAACCACCAGATCTTCACTTCCATCGGGTAATGACAAAACAGGAGTTTGAGTCAACCTCGCCTTCTGTTCATTGAACGCCTTCACTTGAGCTTGACCCCATATAAACTTTACATCCATTCGGGTCAACTTGGTTAGTGGAGAAGCGATCTTGGAAAAGTCTTGGATGAATCTTCTATAGTAGCCCGCCAAACCCAAGAAACTACGAATCTCGGATGGCGTCTTCGGTGACTTCCACTGCATAACCGCCTCCACCTTTGCCGGGTCCATCATGATTCCATCAGGATTCACCACGTGACCCAAGAGTTGAACTTCGCGCAACCGGAACGCACACTTGGAGAATTTGGCAAACAACTTCTCCCTTCTTAATGTCTCCAACACCTCCCGAATGTGAACAGCATGCTCTTTTTCGCTCTTCGAGTAGATCAAGATATCGTCAATGAACACAATCACTGATCTATCCAACATCGGCCGGCACACTCGATTCATCAAATCCATAAAGGCAGCTGGCGCATTAGTTAGACCAAAAGACATAACGAGGAACTCGTAGTGTCCATAACGAGTACGGAAAGCTATCTTAGGAATGTCTTGTTCCTTCACCGTCAATTGATGGTAACTAGATCGTGGATCTATCCTCGAGAACCAACTGGCACCTTGGAGCTGGTCGAACAAGTCATCAATCCTTGGTAACGGGTACGTATTCTTCACCGTCAACTTGTTCAGCTCTCGATAGTCGATGCACCTTCGCATACTTCCGTCCTTCTTCTTTACAAACAATACCGGAGCACCCCACGAAGAGATACTCGGTCAAATGAATCCCTTATCCATTAACTCCTGCAATTGCCTCATGAGTTCCTTCATCTCAGTCGGAGCTAACCGATATGGTGCTTTGGCAATGGCTTGAGCACCGGGTATCAAATTAATTTGGAACTCAATCTCGCGATCCGGTGGCACGCCGGGTATGTCTTCCGGGAATATGTCCGGAAAGTCGCACACCCCTAGTACCTCAGATAATTGTGGTACCGACGCATCCACATCTTTTACGTATGCCAAGTAGGCACTACATCCACGTTTCATGCACTTCCCTGCCACCGCCATCGAAATCACCTTCGGGATCGTAGTAATGCGATCTCCATAAATCGTAACCAAACTCCCATTGGGCGCAACTAATTGAATCATCTTCTTGCGACATACAATGTTTGCATCAAATCCACCTAGGGGCATCACGTGTAACCTAGCAGCAAACCTATGACCTTCTAGTTCTATAGCATAGTCCTCTATCACATCAGTATTTCTCATGGACTTGCCGATAGCGGTTTCTACATCGAATGGTTCACTAAAATTTCTACTACTAAGAGGAAACTTAGCACAGAAAGTAGTGGAAATAAAACTCCTACTAGCACTTGAATCAAACAATACAGAGGCACAAGTTTGGTTTACTAGAAACATACTTGACACGACATCGAGATCAGCTCTGGCTTCCTCCCGGGTCATGGTGTAAGCTCTACCACTTGCCCTCTGCCCTCCTTCCTCCGGCTTCTTCTTCGCTCTAGAGCTCTCCGCCCTCGGCTTATTACAGTATTTGGTCGTGTGGCCCTCTCAGCCACAATTATAGCACTTCAGCACCCTACAGTCTCTAGCGATGTGGCCAAGCTTGCCACACCTGAAGCATACATTCATTCCCATCCTGCACTCACCGGTATGCTCCCTTCCACATCTGTCACACTTTTTCAGCCCTAATCTTGACGACACCCCACGATCGTCCACCTTCATCTTCTTGTTGTTTGGAGTGAAACCACCATGTCCAAACCTCTTCACATTCCAGTTCTTACCATCCCCACTCATCTTCTTCACCTCCACCATAGTTTCCTCTCGCTCATCATATAATCTACCCGCCAAATCCACCACCAATCGAAAGGTACCTGGCTGAGTAGCAATTAGGTTCCTGCGAATGTCAGCCGGTAGTCCCGGGATGTACCTCTTGATCTTCCTTGACACCGGAGTTGCCTGATCCGGCACCAGCCTCGCCATCTCGTTGAATTTAGTGGTGTATTGCTGGTGGGTCATGGTTCCCGCTTCAAGTTGCAAGAACTCCCTCTCGATTGAGTTCCCTGTGAGGACAGAATTCCTCGACCACCAACTTCTTCAGTTCACTCCACCTCATCCTTCTGATTGCCCTGGTACCCTCAGCTTGGACAATATTGTCCCACCAACACAGCGCTGAATCAACGAAAGAGTGAGTTGTGAATTTCACCTTCTAGTCCACACGACACTCACTGATCTCCAAGACTGCCTCCATCTCCCTCACCCAGCGATGAGTGGCATAGCATTGCCATTGCCATCGAAAGTCGGGGGCTTACACCTTTGGAACGCCCCATAACTGCATCATCCGGTCGCTACCCCACTAGATCATCCTCCTCCTCATTGGACAACATAGTCTAAGGCTCCGGTTGTTCCTCCTCCCCTCTGCTTCCCTTGCCCGTTGATCCCTTCTTAGTTGTTGGAGCCTATATAGTCATATATAGTGTGTCTGTCGCTTGTCGAATAGTCTAGGCTTAATGTAATACACCTGATATGTTGTAAACACATGAAACTGGGTCATTCGTAGAGCATATGCGAATGAGACTCATTCGTATGACTGAGCCATGCTAATGGACCAGCCGTGCGACTGAGAGATGCGATTGGGACATTTGTAAGACTGAACTATAAGTATGGCCAGTCGTACGATTGAACCATACGCATGGTCCAGTCGTACGATTGAACCATACACATGGTCTAGTCGTACGATTGAACCATATGCATGGTCCAATCGCACGGATGGGCCCAGTCGCATCTAATATGGGCTGAGGCCTATATATACCAGTTTTAATGTGTAGAGAGATTAAGGGTTTTGAGAGGAAGTCTGCCCGGAGCCTAGGAGCTGCCGGATGAGAGGGGAGATCATGCTCGATCTTCCCCTTGCCAAGAGTCTTGATTCTTATGTTGTTACGAGCTTGTAATCGTTAGGTTTTATCAATGAAACCATTCAATTATAGTTCGTATTATTATTTGACTTTTGGTTTGTGTTGTTGTTTTTTCTTCCGTCAAGAACATACTCGGATGTTTACCGATCCAACCAACTTCACAATTGGTATTAGAGCCGGTTACTGCTGGAATGATCTAACAATCATTCTAGCATCCCGAGCTCTTCATTTCTGGATCAAATTTCAGATCTTGACGTTAAACCCACTTCGTGTTCTTTGTGTTTTGCTCATATCTTGTAACGTGTGGTGTTTCTATGTTAAAATTGAACTTGAAACCACATTCTAATCACCCTACGAATTTGATGATGCCTACTTTGTTTCGGTTCATATAAAATTCCTCAGATTAGGGTTTTGGGCAGCCCTAGCGGCTGTAGATCTGAAAATCTACGTGCAGACCCGTTCATGCGACTGGGCCATGTGAATGGACCATTCGTACGACTGGACCATGCTAATGGACCATTCATGCGACTGGACCAGTCGTATGTTCAATCGTGCGACTGGACCAGTCGTATGTTCAATCGCACGAATGAGCCATCCCCATTGACTCATCCGCATTTGTTTCAGACCAAAAAAAGAGTATCGAACTGCTTCTTGCATAGATTTGAGGATGAGCAAAGCATATTCACCCCGAGGTTCTTTGGTCAAATAAGTTCGGTGTATACCCCATTATTCATCGGACTTCCAGAATAGGTGAATGTAATTGGAACACGAAAGAGAGAAGAGAAGACGTCAGCAGTCGGTGCTGATTTTGTGGGGTAGTCAGGAGCATCTGACTACTTATGGGCCAATCAAGTTATATTTATCCATACAGAGAGGATTCTCATTCTTAGGGGGAATCCATGTATAGAGAAATTGAAGACGCAATCCAAAAGTGATGATGTGAGCAGGTTTCTGATGATGAATCCACGTGCATGCTGATTTATTTGATATTGTTAGCTGTGGATTGGAACCTTCAACCTTTTGCCCAATACACCGTGTGAAGACGCCAGAAGAGCACAATGTCTATATATTGGGATATGTTGAATGTGAGGGGGATTTCTATAGGTGTTGATGTTAATCAGGTTAGCCTGTGTGAAGATTGAAGCAATAGAAAACTGTTCATATCATTATCTGGAAAAATCAGTCATACAGGGAATCTTGCTGCTATGATGGTGTTCTGCAAAGTAAACGAAAGCTATTGTGCCTAAATTCATTTTCAGGGATATTGTAGCAACCTGAAAGATCGGCAACATTGGCTAATATGGTTTTCGTTTGATTCTATTAGCAACCAGAGCAAATATTGACTGAATATTGTAAGAGGTGTTATCTACTATTCGCAAGCAACGTCCAAGGGAGAATTGTTGGAGCATATATAGTCATATATAATGTGTTTGTCGCTTGTCGAATAGTCTAGGCTTAATGTAATACACCTGATATGTTGTAAACTCATGAAACCGGGTCATTCGTAGGAGCATATGCGAACGAGACTCAGTCGTACGACTGAGCCATGCTAATGGACCAGCCGTGCGACTGAGAGATGCGATTGGGACATTCGTAAGACTGAACCATAAGTATGGTCCAGTCGTACGATTGAACCATACGCATGGTCCAGTCGTACGATTGAACCATACTCATGGTCCAATCGCACAAATGGGCCCAGTCGCATCTAATATGGGTCGAGGCCTATATATACCAGTTTCAATGTGTAGAGACATTAAGGGTTTTGAGAGGAAGTCTGCCCGAAGCCTAGGTACTGTCGGATGAGAGGGGAGATCATGCTCGATCTTCCCCTTGCCAAGAGTCTTGATTCTTATGTTGTAACGAGCTTGTAATCATTAGGTTTTATCAATGAAACCATTCAATTATAGTTCGTATTATTGTTTGACTTTTGGTTTGTGCTGTTGTTTATCCTTCCGTCAAGAACATACTCGGATGTTTACCGATCCAACTGACTTCACATTAGTCACCTTCCCCTTCCTCTCCTCGCTTCTCACAGCCCTGATGACTTCAGTCCCCATAGACGGTAAGACTATCTGCATGACCTGGTGTACTTCATCAGCAATCGCCTCCCTAGTTGAGGCATTCAAGCTAGCATTCTCATTCTCTTCGCTCCGGCCGTGAACCTCAGGGTTCACATAGGTCGTCTCAGGAGCCTTAGCACTACTCCTAGTCACACGTGGATGGCCTCTGCCTCTAGGAGTCTTGGAAGATTTCTGTCCAGCCATCCTCTAACACGCTATAAGATTCAAACACTAACGCGGTCATTCAAGGTAATAACTTAGTTTATGTCAAGTATAGTAAGTCCCTAATTACAGTGGTCAGTTGTGATTAGCCACTTACTTTATTCTTCATACCCCAAGCATTTCCTATCCTGACTACATCAGTATCTAAATCTACTAAGCCACATAAATCACATAACATGCGCACGTAATGCCGATTAACATTAAAGAAAATACCTGATGGCACGTAGCTACTCGGGCTGACATCCCTCCAGTTGTCCCATTTTCAGTTTAAGTTTAGGTTTAAAAATTTATTTAACCCAATTCTCTTAAACTTTGGCTATGATACCAACTTGTAAGGCCCCGTTCCCGGAGACCTCACAGTTGGTTATTCACAGCATTAAATACATTAAACATTATAAATTTACAAGCTTAAGCAGTGGAATTATTTTAACAAAAGCCATTCATTTCATTAAAAACACTGTTGTTGAGCAATGCACTATTTTTTAAACGAATACAAAAGAATTGTTTAATTGAATTACAAAACAACAGCAATAACGAGTATGAATGGATGTCAGTCTTTTCCTGTCGAGTAGCTTCACCCTCGTGCCATCCTCAGCAATGTTTACCTGCCAACTGAAAATGTATAAAAGTCAGCGTTGCTGAGTGAGATCTAGTTTTAAAAGTAATAAAATGCTTTCTTGTAAGATATACATATGAAAATACTCTTTTTATGAAAATTTCATCTCTTTATATGTGAGTACGCATTAACTATACAACTAGATAATGCTTCTTCTCTTTACTATATGCCTTGTTTATTTTGTACACTTTTATCTTTATCTTTCACTGCCTATGTGGACCAATGAGCAATACCCTAAATTATATGCATGGGAGAAATGGTGTTGGGCCCTCTGTACCCCTCAAGGGGCTCTAAATATTGTATACAAGGCTGGCCCAGTCACCTAGGGTACGCTGCAAAGGTCCGCTGCAAAGGTCCGCCAATCTCAATCGACTGGCCCCGTGTGCACGATCGGCTAACCCGTATCATAGTTTATCTAACGACAACATAGTCGTGCACCTCCTATAAGCTTGCAAGACTTGTTAACATTTTAATTAAGTGCCACTTCTCTTCTTCATTGCTCTTTCTCTTTATTCTTATTAGTAATACTTTACGTTACGATAATAAACACACCATGTAAAGTCACACACTAATAGTAATAATACTAATATGGACAAGCAATCATAATCATGCATGAAACTAAGCATTAATAATCCCTAGTCAACCTCGGTCAAAATCTGAATAACATAGACTCCCAAAAATTTTGTAATAAAATCCAAGTCTTTAGGCGCACCAACACTATTTGGGCGCATGAGCCCTGTTTGGGCGTTTCATCACTATGCAGGCGCATCAGCCAATACCTAACCATTTCAACACTTAGGCATATGAGCTATTCAGGCACATGGATACTATTCGGGCGTATGGACCGTTCGGACGCATGGACACTTAGGCGCATGGGGTCTGGGTGGTTGGGCATACTTAGGCGCAAGTGCTATTCAGACGCATCGACACTACTGGAGCGCATGGCCCTACACTTAGTCGTCCGGTTACTAATTCTGGGCGCATGAACCACTATTCAGGCGCATGAGTTACACTTAACATTTCTAAGGTAATTCCAGGCGCATGAGCCTTATTTAGGCGCATGAACCTTCTACTCAACATGTTTCTAGGATATTTTCGAACCCAAACATCAAGCCTATTTGTTCTAACCTTACCAAGGCTATTCTAAACATGAACAACCTATAAGCATCTAAGGAACATCATCAAACATGTATAATACCTACGGGTATACATACATAAAAATAGTAAAAACCATTTAAATACATTTTCAGCTCCAAAAAGAGTTTAAAACAAGTAAAACCGGGGTCTAGAAACTCACCTGTGCAACTTTGAGTGTATCTTCCTTCTAACCCGTATGCAAATGAGTTCAAACACCTAGAAACCCACCAAACCACACACGAACGCACACACACAAACACATAAGCATATAACTGAGACAAAACACATCATAAACACTTAAAAACTTTGAATTCTTACCTTGAATTCAGCCTCTTCTTCTTCTTCTTCAACCCGAAAGTTTTCTACTCTCCCTCTCTCTAGAACCGAATGAAAAGTGATGTGAAAAGAGGGTGAGCGGCCATGCCCACGTTTACAACAACTTTTTGTACTTTGGTCCCCTTTAACATTTTTAACCCCTCAACTTGGGTTTATTGATGTTTCCTTCTTTTATTTACTTTAATAGAATAACCGGGTGTTACATATATATATATATATATATTATATATATATATATATATATATATATATATATATTATATATATAATATATATATAATATATATATATATATATATATATATAATATATATATATATTATATATATATATATATATATATGTATATATATATGTATGTATACATATATATATATATATTATATATATATATATATATATATATATAATATATATATTATATATATGTATACATAAATATATGTATATATGTATGTATACATATATATATATATATATATATATATATATATATATATATATATATGTATGTATGTATACATATACATACATATATATATATATATATATATATATATTATATGTATGTATGTATATATATATATATATATGTATATATATATATATTATATATATATATATGTATATACATATATATGTATATACATATATATATACATATATATATGTATATACATATATATATATATATATATAGTATATATATATATATATATATATATATATATATATATATATATATATATATATATATATATTATATATATACAGGGGAGGTTCAAATAAGAACCAACTTTTTTTATGAGAACTGTAGGAACCAATCTCAGTCACTCATTTTTATCACATGCAAATCACATGCCATTTCTCCCTTTTTTAAAACGTTCGTAACGTTTTTTCACGACATCATTTTATCAAAAAAGTTCACCATAAAATTTAGTATTTTTTTATCTTTCCAACGCCTACCATATTGATATACTTTTCTAAAAACAAATCGTACATCTGTTGTTTACATATGTGTAAATCTAGTTATGCACATGTGTAGTACAGGATTTATACATGTGTAAATCCGATATTACACATGTGTAAAACGAATTTCGATAAAAAACGGGAATTTTTTTATTTTTTATAAATTTTTTTACATTTTTTATGAAAGAGGGAAAGTTGGGAAACATTTTTGTGTTTTTATCTTTTTTATTTTTTTATTATTTTTTGATTTATAAATTTTTTAAATATGTTTTTGTTAATTACAATTTTGCCATTGAGAACTAGTCGTTGAGATTGGTTCCTAGAGTTCTCACAAAAAAAGCTAGTTCTCATTTGATCCCTCCCCTATATATACATATATATGTTTTAGGGATCGTGTACTCGACGAATACTAACAGATTTGTGCATATACCAAATCAAATAGTGCGGAATCCAATTTAATTGGTGATCTAATCAGTGAGAACGCAAGTAGAATCAATTAAAGATTGAGTCTAAACGTTAAGAACGATTAGCAATCGATCTACTTTGATCTTTGAAGTTGGAACAGGTTACTAGAGGTCTCTGGATGGCTAGGGTACGTCTGGGTATCAAAATATTCAAAGTGTCTTGTTTTTCCACGAATTAGGTGGTATTTATAGGTTAAGGTTTCTCAATCGTGCGACTGGACCATTTGCATGGTTCAGTCATGCGATTGAGTCATGCGGTTGATCCATTCATATGACTGAGTGTTCAGTCATGCGACTGAGTCAATCTCATGTTTCAATCATGCGACTGATCCAGTCTCCTGGTTCATTCGTACGATTAGTTCATTAGCATGAAGTTGTTCATGCGTATGGTCCATTAGCATGGGCCAATCGCATTAGAACTTCACATGATTAAGTTTGAATATGTTTCATAGTCATTAATTGATTTATATTATTCAAACAACCACACCTATATATTCATTAAGTACCCATACAATTACAATTACATAAGTGTAAGACAATACAAAGATGTTACATTAAGATCAGATACTAGGGACACATGTATCTACAAACTCCTCCTTGGACCTAGTTTCATCTAATGTCTTACACCCTTCATAAGTTTCTCAAACTTCTTGTACTTCTCTTCTCTAGTGATTCCGGCGTGCATCTCAAAAGCAAAACAGAGTCTTATAACGTTCTAAAATTGTAAAGCTTGTATAATATCTTAAGAGTCATAGATTAATGGCCACTTGTACAATGTATAAACATCATCTGCAGACAAGTTTGTAAGCCACATTGGGTCAAACACCCTTATGGTTTCCATAACACCATTCTTAATTCAAAACTATGACTGCCTCTCCTGTCCTCCAATCATAGTTCACCATTTGAAGTATGGAGTGAAGTCCTGTGGCATCTCCTGTAGAGAGATCTTTGACATTGTGCGCGGAGGACTCCATTTCAGCACTATTTTCGGTTTTCCAGTTATGGATCAATCTTAGACCGTCTGAGATACCTCGTTGGCTGTTGAGGTTTGAAGTTGACCCATCTGGTGTGGTACTCTCTTTTAAGAGCAGTCTCAAACCAGCCTAACATTTTCCTTAGGTCAGCATATAGCAATTTTAACTTTGCTAACTGGTTAGCTCAAATCCAGGAAGAGTCTTCAAGTCATGTGGGAACCTAAAGTACTTAATCCTTTTCTCATGTTTAACTACATAAACGTTGAGATCCTCAAAATACGTCCATGCTATGATTCTGCCTGACACCTTTTGATGTTTCTTCACTTTGTAGAGCTTGGTGTAGGCAGTTGACGTTGAAGCACCGCATTGGGCTCGTATTTCTTCAAAGCATGCAGCCCACTCAGCCTTTCTGATATTAACTTCAGCTTCTAAGGCTTGGGTTGTGTCTTCTTTCTTGTCTGACTCTTCTTCCATTCTATCCAGAGTCTCAAAAGTTTCACTGACAAGGTTGTCGCCCAGATTGGGAACGATATTACCTTCAATGTCAGTGTACTCTGGATAGTGTTGGTCTGTGACATCTTCCATCTTGATCTCATCAACGTCATTGGGTTCATCATCACTTTCAACTTGGACTATTGGAGCATCTTTCACGATCTCATCCGGATTGAGTCGGAAGATTTCTGCAAGCTGCGCGTCTGTGAGATCATGAATTATCTCTCCTTCTTTAGGAGTGTAATTCACTGATCTCCTGACAATACCCTGCAGATCAAGAATCATCGTGAGCTGAGTCTTGATCTGTTGGAGGGGATCAACATCATATTCATCTCTCTGGGAGTTTGGATCTGCTTGATTTAAAAACATGTAACACATCAACCATTAGTCAATCAATCAAAGCAGTAAACATCAACAATAAATATAAACATTCATTACATTAATTTAATACAAGATTCAAATACATATGATTTAAATAACATAAAAAACTAAGTATTACTCTTGTCTTGTATCATATGCTCCTCTGCTGACGGGGCTGAAGTGGAGGCACCTTGGTCTTGAGTCCTTTTGCTCCTCCTTTCACTTGCAGATGTGGCACCCGCAGCAGATGTATCCTCATCATCATCATCGACATCATCATCAGCATCATCACCAATATCAGTATCATCTCCTTGCTCATCACCATCATCATCATCATCATCACTGTCATCATCTTCACCATCATCTCCATCTCCCTCTTTGATCTTTAGTGGCTCCTCTTTAGATCCTTTGAGCCTCAGCATGATGGTCTTATTGGTAGTCTCCAACTCCTCTATCCTTTTGTCTGATTGGACATGTTGCTCCTGGAGTTGAGACACCTCTGAGCTCTGTGCAGCAACCTGCTGGGCCTGCTGCTCAATCAGCTGAGCCTGCTGAGATATCTACTGAGATTGTGCAGCAGTAAGATCTACTAGCTGACGAATCTGGGTAGTCTTCTCGTCGTCGGCTGCCAACAGCATCAGTACCATATAAGTGCCGAGAGCTGTTCCTCTACCCCACTAGGAGGTAGAGAGGATCCAAATGGGAAAGATGGGTAAGATGACGGTCCTGCTGGGTGGCTAGTGGTGGTGGTGGTAGCAGTGGTGAAGATTGGGGGTGGTATAGATGAAGGTGGTGGTGGGATGGTGAAGATTGGGGGTGGTATAGATGAAGGTGGTGGTGGAATGGTGAGGATTGGGGTGGTATTGATGAAGGTGGTGGTGGAGAGGTTGTGGTAGTGGTGTGTGAGGTGGTAGATAATATGGTGGATGGGATGGTAGTAGTGGGTGGAGTGGTGGAAGAGGTGGTAGTAGTGGTTGTGGTGATGAAGATCATCCTCCTCTTCTTCTTCTTCAACCCGTGGGGCTGAGCCATTCTTTTCTTCCTCGATCCCCTCGAGGAGGATGCTCCCCCTGGAACACTGTTGGACTGATCAGGAGCATATGTAGGATCAGTGTCAGCCTCCCCAGACTCGACAGGGCGTCCACCAACCTCCCGAATACCTCGGTCGGTGGCAACCACCCGGTTCCCCACAGTGCGAGTTAGGGGCTCCTCATCCGTATCCTCCTCCTCATCAAGACGAAAGTCCTGATGGAACCCTGCAGCCTCTGCTCCACCTTGGGTGGATGCTGGAGATGCTATATCAGCAGTGGGGGTCCTCGGTTGAGTGGGCCCTGCATCTCCACCGTCACCGTTGTCGTCGTCATCTGAGTCGTCTTCATGTAGCTCTAGCTGCTTGACATCCGAATCACTCTCTACGTGATGCCATTTACGCCTCCCCGATGCCACATAGTCCACCTTGGCCAAATGGCCTATGAGTCTCTTTACCGGGGGCTTGACTACTTTCCCCGGTAAACCTTCATACAACCCAGTGTCGTATCATCCATAATCTCTAATACCACAGCATCGTGGCTCTCCTTTGGCAATGTGGGCAGCTTCTCATCGAAGATCATCTGTAAGAACCTAGGGTACATGAAGAAACCCTTTTTGCCCTTCGCCTCCAAGTTCTCTATCAAATAAGAGAAGATCATGCTAGAAAAGCTGAAAGGGTGGTTCAGCACCAGTGCCACGTAGGCATTTTGAATCTGGTCTAATAGGTCATCGAACCCACCCCTTCGCGACGCCAGGCACTTGAGGATGGCATGTGCCAAGTATTTGTACTGGGGACACAGGTTGCTCTTGTTGAGCACCCCTGTATTGATATCCCCAGCGTACTTCATCCTCATGAAGCACCCTCTCACCGTCAATGGGTGAAGTCTGGTGGGGTGGTCTGTATCATCTCCCAACCTAACTACACACTGAATGTCTTCAGCAGTGATTTGTATATCCAATCCAAGGATAGAACTCCTTATACGGTATGGCTCACGTGATCAATCAACCGATGCATTCTCCCAGAAGGCCTGTTGTATAGACCTGTAAGGGGTGCATGGTGTAGATATCGCCTTGTGGATCCTTGATGGCTTGAGGAAAGCGATGATCCCTACAAACTCGGCACCATTCCGAGTTGTGGAGTCTAAGTGAGCACAAATGTTGTGCTTGGGGTTGATGGACCACTTGCCTGCCATCAATCTATAACACAAAACACATAAACATTAGCTAACCACACGACACAAATCAGTTCTAATTAACTTGGTTGAATTCATTCTGGTTCATTCATGCGATTGAACCATGCAATTGTGTTCAGTCGGTTGTCCTGGCATGCGACTAGATTCAGTCGGGTGACTGAGCAGGCGACTGAGTTCAATCGGTTAACTGAGCCTGTGATTGGTTTAGTCGGTCGACTGAGCTCATACGTATGATCCATTCAGCCGATTGACCCATTCGATCAGCTCAATCGTGCGATTGGAGTTCATCCTTGCGTCTAGTCGCATGACCCACTGTTCGGTCGACTGAGATTCGAATCTTAACCAATTCTTGAAATTAGACGTTGTGTAATGGTTCTTTAGACTCGCAATCACTTGACAAATAACCTAATAACTTTAATTTTAACATTTTACTTGGTTTAGATAGGTTATTAGTCCATTAAATGGTTCGGTTCTTGTTTGGGGCGAGATTCTTAAAATTAGGGCACCATTTCATCATATTTCAGTGAGATATCATCACATTGTACCTGCATAACAATCCATAATCGTCAGAATATCAATAGGAGTCAGAAATTTTGGTCTAATGAAATTTGGGCAGGGTAACGGTAGTCCGTGCGATATGAGGGCGATTAGTGGGTGATGAGTTGAATGTGATCGACTGTGGCCCTATTTATACTGAATCTGATTTCAATCGGCCGACTGGACCCATTAGCTCAGTTCATTCGGGCAAATGGACCTCGGTCGTGCGATTGGCTCAGCCGATAACATTCAGTCAGCCGACTGGACTTCAGTCGGGCGACTAACTCATTCGCATATTTCCATTCGGTCGAATGGCTCAATCTGATAAGCCATTCGAGTGAATGGTCCATACTCATGTGCCATTCGACTGTTTAGTGCATGAGTATGGTCCATTCGCACTGTAGGTCCAAACTCATGGTCCAGTAGTACGATTGGATCATACTCATGATTTTGACTTTATGACCATTTCTCACTTAACCCTTTTTAACTTTTGATTAAACTTTACGTGTATTTGATCATCTCAGACATGATCATTTTAACTTGAAAAACTTTTGACCACCTCAGACGTGATCCTCTTAGACAAATTTATCACCTCAGACGTGACTGATTTTATCGTTGAAAAGCACGTCTGGTCACCTCAGACGTAACCCGTTTAGATGATTAACTCCCTTACTGAATTCCATGATGTAGTCCGATATTAAACAAACTGAACTGACTAAATTGAAACAATAAAAGACTTAAACTAAAATTCAGAACTAAACTTGTGTTTGACTTTTTGTGTGAGGTATAAATCCTAAGATAGAAATCTAGTGGATTCAGTTCCTGAATAGGACGCTTCAATTTATTTTGACCATAACTAGACCAATTCAATTTGGAATCATACAGGCAAGTCAAATCATTTGGGACATGTTTATCAACACCTTTTGATGCTCAATTCTTGTTTTTCATCTAGAGTCATTAGCAAGTATAGGAAATCATACTAGTACTATTAGATCCCCACATTGATTTGGACTTTCAAGAATTGTAGCCATGATGATTGTCAGTATTCTGGTCCTCTTAAATCCATACACAGACTTTTGACACAGATTGGTGATAGTTTAGGTTTGATTATTTCAACAGGCATTTGTGGATCCCACACTTATATGGTAATCAACATTCCTCGGGAGATTTTTGAGCGGTCTTAGGGTAATTTTCAAGAAGAAACTATTCTTAGAACTTTCAGAGAGAAGCCAAACCTCAGATCAGTGCCACCGCACAGTAGAGAGGCAGCAAACAATAATGAAGTCTAGAATATATAGGTTATGCTTATCCTCAGGTCAGTGCCATCGCACAGCAGAGAGGCACATAACCTATCTTCTTGTTTGAGCAATTTTAATCTTTTTGCAAAGTTCTCACCAACAACACAAGTTCTTAGTTTGATTGCTTTTGCTCATATTTTTTTCTTACACACACATTTGTGGCGTTTAATCTGCTCGTCGCCCCTTATTGGAATTTGTTGATTGTGTTAACTAGGGATAAGATGTTAACCCATAGCTTGTTGAACAATTTAGTTTGTTCTTGAGATCACCAATAAGGTCTAATCGTCTATTGTGTTGAATCTACCGACATATCATCTGTGGTCTAACGACCTCTAGGTCTACTTTCTTTGTGTTACCTTAGTAGTAGCTAGTTTTACTATCATTTTTCCTTTTATATTGCTTAGACTACACAGACTTATACTTTGAACTTTGCATCTTATTTTATTTAAACTTTTAAAGTCCCAAGTGATTTGTATCTGTGTACTATCATTTTCCAAAGTCCTTGAATCGGTATCACAGATACGATCTACTTTCTATCAGCTATCCTTTCCTTCTTCCTTGTTTTTTTGTTAATGTTACTAACTGACCTATTCTCCCCCTAAAGTTTTAAAACCGTAACCGATTTACGCTTTTTAGGATTTTAATAGGCGGCCGAATAATATTAATGTAATTAAGCTACTTAAACAAAATAAAATTAAAATTAAAATTAAACAACAAATGGACAGTATGCACCGGACTACACATGGTCATCTTCGCGAATTAGATCACTTTTCTTTTTAACGTTGTTGACCTCTAATAGATATAAAAAACGTGCGTTGAAAATCATTATTTATTTTAATCACATCGATTAAGTTCTTTTCAAAGCAATCACATATAAAGTGATATTTTATGCCAATGTGTTTGGTCTTAGGATGTTGGACCGGATTTTTAGTTACTGCAATCGCAGCAGAGTTATCAACAAAAATAAGAGTAAAAGAGAATTTCAAATCATAGTCCTGCATTTGCTGTTGAATCCATATGATTTGTGAACAGCAACTTGCAGCAGCAACGTATTCGGCTTCATAGGTTGACAAAGCAACCGAGGTCTGCTTCATACACTGCCAGGTCACTAATCTCCTCCCAAAAAATTGACATCCCGCTGAAGTAGACTTGTAGTTCATCTTGCAGCCACCGTAATCCGAGTCACTATACGCTGTCAGCTCGAAGTCATCGTCATGAGGATACCACAACCCAAGTGTTGGAGTACCCTTCAGATAACAAAAGATCCTTTTGACCCCTATCAGATGGTTAACTTTTGCTTTGCCTAATATCTTGAACATAAACATGTTGCGTACATGATATCAGGTCTTGAGGTAGTGAGGTCATGAGAGATCTAATCATCCCTCGGTACATGGTGGCATCAACCAGATCACCATTCTCGTCGGGTGCTACATCATGGTTTGTAGCAAGTGGAGTCCCAGTTGCGGAAGCATTCTCCATGTCAAACTGACTGAGGATATCTCCTACATACTTGGTCTGATATAGGAAAATCCCTTTTGGTGTCTGATCCACTTGTAACCCGAGAAAGAATTTCATCTCTCCCATGGCACTCATCTCAAACTCAGCCTTCATTATTGCTTCAAACTCTTTACGTAGATCTTCGTTCTTTGAACCGAAGATTATGTCATTGACATAGATTTGGACAAGCAGTAAATCTCCATCCTTTTCTTTTATGAACAGTGTACAATCAATGACACCTCTGCGAAAACCGTGTTTCACAAGGTGAGTCGGGAGTTTCTCATACCAGGCTCTAAGGGCTTGATGAAGCCCATATAGAGCTTCGTCAAGTTTGTAGACTCTGTCCCGATGATATGGATCCTCAAATATCTCAGGTTGACTGACATACATGTCTCTCTTATTTCACCATGAAGGAAAGCACTATGCACATCAAGTTGATAAACTTTAGTCTTCATATAAGTTGCATAGGCAAGGAAGATGCGGATTGCTTCTATTCTTGCCACGGGTGCAAACACTTCATTGTAGTCAATACCCTTGACTTGTCGAAAACCTTGGACAACAAGTCAAGCCTTATTTCTGATAATTACACCTTGATCATCTTTCTTGCATTTCAACACCCATTTTGTGCCAATCACCTTAGCACCTTTAGGTCTATCCACCAGAGTCCATACACCTAACTTCTTGAACAGAAGAAGTTCTTCTTGCATGGAACTCACCCATGCCTCATCATTCAGGGCTTTACTAATATACTTTGGCTCAAACAGAGACACAAAGCAACGATATGCACCATCATGAATATAACCCTTTTCCATCTCTGAGGCATAATCAGCTAAATACAACTGATTTCTGGTATGAACTCCTGATCTCACATCTCCAATGACATTATCCAAAGGATGATACACATTTATTCATGAACCAGGAGTAGTTGGAACAACTACCTCAGAATCAAGATTATGAACATTCAGTTCAGTATCTGAGGCAGTAGGAATCTGAGGTTCCGAAGACGCAAAGGCATCAATGTTTGATGCTTGTGGACTATCAGTAGGGGGAACCTGTTGCTCCTGATTTTTCTGATCAGTCTTCACAGCTTCTTCATCAGAGGAAGAGTCACTATCTGCAAGTGCTCCCCTTGAGTTGGTAGATGAACCACCTTGTACTCCAGATGATGTAGATTCCTGAGCTGGTGTGTTTAGAACATCATACATCATCTTTGTTGCTAATTCATCATCAGAAGTGGAGAGTGGTATGTTGAAGGCCTTGAAGAATCCATCATAGTCAAAAAAGAAGGTGGGTCCTTTTCCAGCAGGTGGTGTGGTGTATCTCTGAACATCAACATTACACCACACTTCTACCTGACCTGTTGAGTTGTTGTATACCCTCTTGTTCGGTATGTTTTATCCTAGAAAGATACCTTCATAGTCTTCTCGCTGAATTTTCCCTCCTGAGTCTTCTTCAATAGGGTGCACGGTGCGCCGAACGGCTCGAGATACTCTAGATTGGGTTTACGTTGTTGTAGTAACTCCTAGCACATCTTTCCATGGCGTTTAACTACAAGAACTCTATTTAGTGTATAACATGCATTTGCAACTGCTTCATTCCAGAATTGGATAGGCAGTTTTGAGTCTGCTAGAATTATCTGTGCCGTCTTTATCAAGCTGCGATTCTTCCTTTCAGCAACGCTGTTCATCTGAGGAGTGTAGGCAGAAGTGAACTAATGCACAATTCCCTTTTCCTTGCAGTAAGCCTCCATCCATTGATTCTTGAACTCGGTTCCGTTGTCTGAGCGCACTTGGTGTACCTTCAACTTGTATAAGGACTCCAGAGTAGTTACTAACTCCTTGAATGACTCAAATGTTTCTGATTTGGATTTCAGACTCATCACCCACGTGAATCTTGAGTAGTCATCAGTAACTACATAGCAGTACAAGTCGCCTGCGATGCTTCTTGTACTGACTGGACCAAACAGATCCATGTGAAGAAGTTCGATAGAGTGAACTTTCTTTTCCTTATGAGACTTCTTTGTCTGTTTGCCCTTCTTGCACGCAACACAGAAATCCGCAAGTTGGAAGTTCTTGACGTTCACTCCTCTCACTAGTTCATTTTAGATCAAGTGATTCATCTTCTGTGGATTTATGTGTCCCATTCTCCTATGCCAGGAGATGGATTCCTTCTCAGTAGCTTTTGACAAGAAGCACTGAACCTCATGATCCGTTATGGAGGCCTTCGATAGATCCAAGACATAAAGATCCTTATATCTTGAGGCAGATATCAATACTTGATCCTCCGGGATGACGTAGTCCTTCTTCAGGACATAGCACTTCTTGTTGTCAAACACTACCTTAAAGTCTTTATCACAAATTTGAGAAACAGAAAACAAGTTATTCTGAAGTTGTTGAACGTAGTTTACCTTGTCAAACTTCACTTTTTGATTACCTACTTCCCCTTGAGCTCTGATGTACCCACCTTTGTTTCCAGCAAATGAAATGTTACCTCCTATTATCTGTTTGACGTTTGATAAGAGATCCCTATTCCCTATCATGTGCCTTGATGCTCCGCTGTCTATGATCCACGTGTTGGTTTTAGCATTATATCGAACACCCTGCACATTCAATTTGAAAACATTAGTTATGGTTAGGGACCCAAGCCTTCACTGGCTTGGGTTTCCCAAAGGCATCACACATCATAAAAGTAACACATTGACCGTTCGAGGATGAGGGAAGCTTAGATGTCTTCTTGGTCTCATTATCAGACAATGATGTTGATTTTTCCTTCCATAAGCCAGCTTTGTGTAGGGCCTGTTTATGATAAACAAACGACTGGCTAATGTGTTGAACTTTAGGTTCACTATCTCTTTTAGGTGGTGTCACTGAGTTCCTCCTAAGAGAGATAGGTTTTTGTTCAGGAAGTTCAACGTTCCTCCTCGGTGTCTGATAGTAAGGACAATGAGACGCAATGTGTCCATACTCTCCACAACTATAGCATGATCTACTTTCGACTTTACAATTTAACTATTTTTGTGGAGATGTATGTGACACCCAGGTGACCTTACTCTGTTTGGGTTTCGACTCTGACAGTTTAGATGTCTTGTCTGATTTAACAAAGTTAATTGCTTTAACAGTTTTAACATCTTTTTCTTTTCTATTTTCTGGACTTAGACATGATGCACGTGATTGGTTAACATTACTGGTCTTTTTAGGTTCAGATTTGACACTTTTTGAACCAGACTTAAACTAACCTTTTCAAACTCTTTGTTCAGATTAACGCAAGGCATTTTACCTTTTGCCTTCGAAGTGGCCTCCTTTTGTTTAGTGCCAGATTCATTTGATGAACATGTGGAATCTGGATCACATACAAGAGGAGTGGACACCACATGATCCTTGATTGGATTATCATTAATTGGTTACATTTTGTGTCATCAAGATCTCATGTGGTGGTGGAACCACTTTATAACCCAATCCCTCCCCGTTATTTCTCTCTCTCACTAAGTTTTGGACTATGTGTGAAGAACTAGTCCAACTATGCAGTTTTTGCTTTAGGGAATTAACTTCTACTTCTAAAACTACTTTTTGCTTCTTAGTGTCCTCTAGAGAGTTAAGATAGTACCTAATGTCATTAGCTTGGTTAAAGGCTACAACTTCTGTTTCCCTAAGCTGTTTGTTCAAAAGGTCTAGCTTTTCTTTATAACTATGCTCATTTTGTTTTAAAACTCTGTTAGCCTCAGTGCATAGTTCTAGATCCTTTACTAAGTTATCATTATAATATAATAACCTAGAAAATTTTAAATCAATGCTTTCCCTAAATTTATTACAGTCAGAACAAGCATGATTAGTAAAGAGTTGGTTAGTAGTACTTACCTGAGTAGTTTCTGAAGAATCAGCCATCAATACAGAATCTGATGTTTCTGGAGCTGGTGATTCTGACGTTGTCGTAGTACTCCCTTCTTTAGGTAGGTAGGTGACCACTGGTGCAGTTTCTTCTGATGTTGACATCGCAAGTTCGACTGCTATACCTCCTTCACTGGCAGAGTCATCATCAATATCCTCCATACTTGCGATATTGGATTCTCCCAGTGAGACAAACCGAAAGCTCTAGTCCTGTCCTTCATCATCATGAGCAGTCAAGGCTTTGGGATCCTTGCTTGATGAAGTAGGACTGCTAGTGGGTGTCTCCTGATGATTGAAGGAGGAGAAGGGATTCTCATTGCCAATCTTCTTTGGCTTCACGCACTCCCTTTTGAAGTGCCCTTTCTCACCACAGTTGAAGCAGGTTACCTTGGATTTATCAAAGCCAAAAGTAGTGTCCTTAGTAGCGATCAAATTTTGTCTGGTCTTTTTGACAAGCTTCTTAGCTCTTCGGACTGCTCTAGCTAAGGCCCATATATGTCCATTCTTTCCAGCTCTGTCTCATCCACCTACTTATAGTCCTCATCTGCTAGGTGGCAGTTCCTAATCTTTCCAGCAATTAGTCCATCTTAGGAGTGGACTACTGCAGCTAAGTGATCCATGTGCTCTTTAGCTACCTCAACTGTCACATTACCGAAGTTCTCGGCCTTCAGCTTTGCTGCATTTGCTTCAGGTGCAATATATTGGGTACCAGACGACCCTAATGTTTCTGACCGTGAAGTAAAGGCTGGTGAGGGACCAAACGAGCTTGATACAAAAGCTGTCTGAAGAGGTGCTCCAGATGTCTTGGCTTGAGGAGTCGTGTTGTACAACGCTGGGTTCTGATCATATAAAGACTTTTGAGCTCTGTACTTCATCCTCAGTTCTTCTTCTCTTAGTTTCAGAATGAAGTCATTGATATCTAACTTCGTTAGCATAACATTCTGTCTGAGATTTGAGAAAAATGACACTCATTTCTCTGGCAGCCGTCTGCAAAGTTAGACACTTTGTCCTCCATTGACGTCGATACTCCATGAGTGTGCATCTCACTCATCAAGTGGTAGAATCTATCGATCACATCATCTAGGCTTTCTTTTCCCATCGAGGAGAAGTTTTCAAACTCCTTCTTTAAAGCCTTAGCCTTTATGGCCTTCAATGATGCATTTCCGTCATACATTTTCTCCAATGCATCCCATAGCTTCTTTGCTTAAGTATATTCTGAGAATTGATGGAAAATATCCTTCGGAATTGACTGAGTAAGCAAAGCATAAACTTTATTCTTTGCATTGTATTTCACCTTTTGTCCTTCAGTCATGCCACTAAGTGTGAGTTTGACACCATCAGCTCCTACAAGCATGATGTACCCCGACTCTATAGACTCCCACGGATTTGGATCTACTCCGTTTAAGTAGATCTCGAAACGTTGTTTCCATTGTGGATATTCGTCTAACGTGATTAGCTTTGGGGGTTTGTTGTGATTCCCCACCTCATTCTCCAGTAGCAGTAAAGTTTGTATACGTGAGTCTCTCCCTGCTATAAAGGCTGAATATTGGTCTTCCATTGCTATTAACTTTAACTTTAAACCAACCTTTTGTATTAGTGCGAATGAAGTTATGCGATTAGGCTATTCGGGCGATTGAACTATGCGGATGGTTCAATCGTGCGACTAAACAAATGCGGATGACTCAGTCAGACGAATGAACTAATGTGGATGAACAATGCCAATAGTCTTCTCAGTCGGACGAATGGAAGTGCGGCTGAATCCAATTGTGCGTATGGGGAATGTGTATGACCTCAGTCGTGCGATTGAGTCAAGCGTGCGACTGAACCTGCTGGATTTCGAAAAATTCTA
>JACCIX010000176.1:30000-164133 GCA_025506515.1 Flaveria trinervia
AATACATGAGGAGATGCGGACATCCGGGCTGGATATCCATTACATCCGACGACACTGAGTCGTTAGAAAACTCTTCCTTGACATCCCCCTCTAGGAGCCGAACACGCTCCCACTCACCATATGTCGCAACTCCTACTTACTCACCTATCCCATCTATCGAGGATAGGGGGCATGTGTTATCACCCGCCCATGTAAGAGTGTAAGGCTAGGACCCTTAGTCTCCTTTAGGATGCCAACTCCTCCTCCTCCACCTGTTAGGAATCCAACACCTGGACCACCACCATTTGACCCACTCCGACACCACCCACATGACGAACACTGGATTCCACCTAGGCACAGCATGTATGATGGCCCTAGTGTACTAGCTGGTGATAGGTACTCCCAGTCTAGCCAACGGGCAAGCAACGTAGGTCCCTCCGATGCTGCACTGGATGAGATTTGATGATCGTCCGTCGTCACAAGCTGACACTTCAGCACGCCACTCGGACCTCTCAGTCCGCCTAGTTTTAGGCTATAATGGCTTCGCATGGGATCCAACGGTTGGATCAAGAGCAAAGGAAGAAGCGCCCTAGATGGCTAGGGTGGCTGATGAAAAAGTGGATATGAGAGTGTGGAGAGGATGTGGGATTATCTGTATTTTAGACAACTGCCGGAAACAATTTTTATTATTATCTGATGTTATTATTATTTATTATGGGGGTGATGGCACCCTCCACCTTGTAAGAGTATAACTTTGATTCAACTATGCTTGCTGATACTATTGACTCAATATATTTATGAAACTATTTCTTGGGATGCTAAATTTTGCTGAGCTATTTGCACTGAACTGCTACATGTCACGTTATGCTTTGGGAATTTTGACTTGTGTCCATTCTGGATGAATTGTCTTAAATTAATGTAATGGAACATTGTTAGAGATATTTAGTGACGTGTATATTACACTCCCTCCTTCTAGGACGTGGTATACTAGGGTAAATGATGCATGGGCTACTCAAAACCAATTATGAGATGCTAAATGAACTTATATGTGATACTATCAGAATGTCGACTAGGAGAGGAACCCGGATTGGAAGACAATGAGCTACTAGAGGCCGTCATGAGGAGGCTAGACAAACCGGAAACCAACCCCCTACTCCACCAGGAAATCCTCGTGGGGAGAATGCTAATCAAAGGAATGATGAGAGAATTCCCAACCTCGTAACATAATAGATTGCTAACGCCATTCCGACCACCATCGCCAATGCGGACCGAAGTAACCCCGGTGGTATTGATGGATTTGGAAACGACAAGGGCAACAATGAGGAAGTTGAAGCACTAAGGACTGGATGTTCCTACAAAACCTCCATGGCATGCAAGCCCAAGGATTTCTATGGCACCGAGGGTGTGTGATAGAGACGTACCGATAGATCGATGAAATAGAAGTTGTCTTAGATATCAGTGAGTGTAATATGTACCACATGGTGAGGTTCGCATCCCAATCACTCAAGAGATCGGCTCTAGAATGGTGAAAGACGGTTACTCAGCCTCGAGGAAGAAACGTGCTAACAGAATGAGTTGGACCGAACTCAGGGAGTTGATAACCAACAAGTAGTGCCCCATCATTCAACTCGAGAAGCTGGAGTCAGAATTTCTGAGCCTGGAGATGAAAGGCTCTAATTATGCTGAGTACATCAACCGCTTCTTAGCCCTGTCTCGACTGGTGCCACACCTGGTGACACCAGAATCTAAGGGCGTAGCACTTTTCATCTGGGGGCTACATCCTAGAGTCAGGGGAATGGTTCGATCCTCCAAGCCTTAAGCCTGCAAGCTGCAGTCGACTTCACCAACAGTTTGACTAACGACTTAGTTATGGCTGGATGGACTGAGCAAACCAGGGCTGACGAGAAGAAGAAGCCGATAGGTGAGAAAAGGAAGTGGTTTGATGTGAAGATTAGCAATAGTAGCAGGTCAAGCAAGAAGAGTTTTGAAGGTGTGAGGCGCAATGACCAAGGTGGTAGGGCATGGAGGCGGGTACAAGCCCATTCTGCAACAAGTGCAAACTACATCATCAAGGCGAGTACAACCCGATGCCCTGCTTCCGATGCAAACGACTAGGTCATTTAATTAAGGATTGCATGTATGCCAGGTAAATAATATTATGAATATGGAGAACCAGGACATATGAGGAATAAGTGTCCTAAGCTAGGGAGAGATAAGGACGCCAGACCCAACAAGCCTAAGGGACAAGCATTCGTGATGGAACCAGCCGATGCTCGAAAAGAACCTGATATGGTCAATGATACGTTCCTTATAAACACCATCCTGCTACCATGCTATTTGATACTGGAGCAACTTCTAGTTTTATCTCTAGTACTTTTAGGCCTTTGATTGACTTGAGTGCATGTATCTTGACTGATATGTTTATTGTAGAACTAGTTGACGGTAATATCATAGAAACTAAGGAAGTCATCAAGGATTTCTTAATGAATCTAGAAGGTAGTACATATTAAGCTAGGAGTATTCGATGTGGTTGTTGGCATGGATTGGCTGGCTAGGCATAGATTTGAAATCGTGTGTGATGAACGCTTACTTAAGATACCTATAAGCGACGGGGAAGGTGCTAGTTGTTCATGGAAAAAGAAGTAACATGTTATATCCTATGTTATCTCATTTAAAAGTTACCAAGAGTCTTATGAAGGGATGGCCAGCTTTCATAGTCTATGTGATGAAGACTAAAGAGGAAAAGAAGATTGGAGATATTCCAGTGGCTTTTGAATATCCAGAAGTGTTTCCCGAAGACCTACCGGGACTCCCTTCGAATCGACAGTGTTGGAGCATATATAGTCATATATAGTGTGTCTGTCGCTTGTCGAATAATCTAGGCTTAATGTTATACACCTGATATGTTGTAAACACATGAAACTATGTCATTCGTAGGAGCATATGCGAATGAGACTCGGTGGTACGACTAAGCCATGCTAATGGACCAGCTGTGCGACTGAGAGATGCGATTGGGACATTCGTAAGACTGAACCATAAGAATGGTCCAGTCGTACGATTGAACCATACGCATGGTCCAGTCGTACGATTGAACCATACGTATGGTCCAATCGCACGAATGGGCCCAGTCACATCTAATATGGGTCGAGGCCTATATATACCAGTTTCAATGTGTAGAGAGATTAGCGATTTGAGAGGGAGTCTGCCGGAGCCTAGGTGCTGCCGGATGAGAGGGGAGATCATACTCGATCTCCCCTTGCCAAGAGTCTTGATTCTTATGTTGTAACGAGCTTGTAATCGTTAGGTTTTATCAATGAAACCATTAAATTATAGTTCGTGTTATTGATTGTCTCTTGGTGTTTGCTGTTGTTTATCCTTCCGTCAAGAACATGCTCAGATGTTTACCGATCCAGCCGAATTCACAGACAGTTGAGTTCCAGATAGATCTACTGCCTAGTGTTGCACCAGTAGCCAAGGCACCATACCGACTCGCCCCTCCCGAGATGAAGGAACTAATGCTACAAATCCAATAGCTACTTGACAAGGGTTTTATACATCCAAGTGTTCCTCCGTGGGGTGCCCCAGTACTATTCATGAAGAAGAAGGGCGGAACCCTACGTATGTGAATTGATTGCAAGGAGCTAACAAGCTGACAATAAAGAACTGATACCCTCTTCCTAGAATAGATGACCAATTCGATCAACTGAAGGGACCAAGTTATTTTTCCAAAACAGATTTGAGATTAGGGTACCATTAGCTGAAGATAAGAGAAGAAGACATACCCAAAACGACCTTTAGAACTAGATACGGACATTAGGAGTATCTGGTCATGCTCTTTGGACTGACTAACGCACCAGCAGCGTTTATGGATCTCATGAACCGAGTATGTTGCCCATATCTTGACAATTTGTGATTGTGTTTATCGACAACATCCTGATCTACTCCTATAGTAAGGAAGAGCACGAGAATCACCTCAGGCTGATTCTTGAGTTACCCAAGAATGAGCAACATACGCCAATTCTGCAAATGTGAATTTTGGATGCAGAGATCCAATTTCTAGGGCATGTGGTAAATGAGAATGGATTCAGTTGACCCTTCTAAGATTAAGGCTACTAAGAACTGGAAAATTCTTGAAACCCCCACCGAGATAAGGAAATTCCTTGGATTGGCCGATACTACAAGGTTTATCAAGGACTTCTCATGCATTGTGCAACCATTGACTACTATGACAATGAAATACAACCTTTGTTAGTAGCAAGAGCATAATGAAGCATTCGAAACGCTCAAGGAAAACTGTTTAGTGCACCTTCCTCGCCCTCCCAAGAAGAGTCGAAAGTTCATTCTACTATTACACCTCGCGTCAAGGACTAGGATGCGTACTAATGCCAGTGAACAGGTAATTGTTTGCATCAAGACTTACTGAATGTCATGAGAAGAACACACACCCACATCTAGAATTGGGTGTCGTGGTGTTTTTCCCAAATATGGAGTATTATCTCTATGCACGAAGTGATTATCTCACTGACCATAGAAGTTTGTAACACATTCTAGATCAAAATGATAACATGTGCCAAGAAAATGGGTTGAGTTATTAAATTTACGAATGCGAAATCAGCTTACCATCCTGGTAGTCCATGTAGTGGAGATGCCTTGAGTAGAAGAAGAAAGAAAAAAAACCCCTCGAAATCATGCCTTAAGAATGATGTGTACACCAACCTTACCGCAAGATGAAAGACTCAGGAATCGCTAAAGAAGATAAATTAGCAGGGTAATTGTTAACAGGAATGGATCAGCGTTTGAGAGGAGTAACGATGGTCATATCTTAGAATTGCAGGGAGAACATGGGTACCGAAGACGGGGGAATTAGAGAGGGTAATCCTCGACCAGCCCACAAATCTAGGTACTCGATTCACCCCGGAAGTGACAAAATGTACCAGATCAAAGGCATTTTCTCCTTCTTGCAGCCTGGGATCAACAATCATCACCATTATGTTGGCAAGTGTGTTGCCAAAAAGAACCAATGAGCCAAGATCAGAAAACCTCTAAGTCCCACACGTATCACAACAACTGCTGAAAGCCTCATCAGTAGTTTGACAAGTGCTGAAGACTTCAACAGCTGAAGATCAAGTGCTGAAGACCTTAACAGCTGAAGAACCAAAGTGCTGAAGTACAACAGCTGAAGAACACAAGTGCTGAAGCTGAAAGACCAAAGTACTGAAGTACAACAGCTGAAGAGTTCACAAGTGCTGAAGATCAACAACTGATGTACAAAGTCTGAAGACAAAGACTGAAGACATCAGCTGATGATATCTACTGAAGTCATCAGCTGATGAAACACCTGAAGGTCAAAGTCTGAAGATCAAGTACTGAAGCCTCAGTAGTTTGTCACAACTGCTGAAGAGTACTTCTTCAGTAGTTGTGATATCAGTAGTTTTATTTTCTATGTTTCAGTAGTTTTGTAAAACGACTGAAGAGCTTGTTCTTCAGTCGTTGTAGTTTCAGTAGTTTTATATTTTGTACTTAACATGCTGATATGTTCTCAGTAGTTGTGAACATTTCAGTAGTTTGTTAAGAATTAGTTATTTTTGTATTGATCTGCCAGTTGTCACTTTCCGTGATAACAGCAGTGACTGTTGCACTCTATATAAGGAGTGACAACCTATTGTAATCATAGGAGAATGAGTGAATGAATGGAAGATTGATTTGATTAGAAATATTCTACATCTATAAACATTCCTAGAAATCAGAAATACATATTCTCTCCCTATAACCGTATGCGATCTTAATGCTTACAAGTATCGATTGCTTGCTACAATTTGTCTAATTCTTGTTTGTATTCCGCTGCTTTGTATTCTGATACATCAAACTTGTGATCACTGATCCTGTCAAATGGTATCAGAGCAGTTAATCATTGATCGATCTAATAATTGATCATTGAAACTGCTATTCAAGATCTAAGTTTGATTGAATTAGCTTTTGTTTTTGCAAGAAACGGTTATAGAGATTGAATTTTCTGTATTTCTGCTCATTCATCCTGAGATCTTTTCTTGGTTCTCATTGAGTTTGTTGTGGTCTGTCTAAAACTTTTAAAGCTTGAACTAAATGTTTTTGAACTGAAAATGACTACTCCCTCCAATGATCCTCACAATACTGGTTCCTCAACCAAGCCACCTATGCTGGTTAGGAATGAGTATAACATATGGCAAAGACGTATGCTCCATCACCTGTCTGTTAACAGCGCAGGGTGTTGGACATCAGTGGTACATGGTCCACACAAGCCTATGGTGAATAACCCGGAAACCAATCAAATGGTTCCGAAGAGGAGGGAGCAATACTCAGATGAGGATAAGAAGTTGCTTGAGATTGATGCAAAAGCCCATGGAATTCTGGCCATGGCATTGCCCAATGAAATCTATTCTGGGCTAATGCATCATGAAACTGCCCATGACCTCTGGATTGCTTTGAAAGAACAATTTGGAGGAACAGATGAGGTCTTGGCAAATAATAGAGAAATTCTTGCCCACAATATGAGACATTCTCTCATAGAAAGGGTGAGACACTGACTCAACAATATGAGCGGTTTTCGTTTGATCTCTGAACTAAAAATGGTCAAACTTGAATACACCAATATTCAGATGAATAACAGATTTCTCAGATCACTGCCTGAGAGATGGGACACATATACTATTGTCCTACGCTCCAGTGCAAGTTTGGACAAACTATCTCTCACCCAACTCCATGGGAATTGCTCACTTTTGAGAGAGAGATAGAACAGAAGAGAAAGTTGTCTTCATCTGGAAAGCTCACTGAAGACTTTATACAAGGCAACACTGCCTTGGTGGGTCATGAGTCAGAATATGCTTCATCTGAATGCCAGTATGATGAGCATATTAATTTCTCTTCAAGCACTTCTGATTCTGCATTTGTAAGTGTTGATGGTCAGTTTACTGGGTGTAAATGACAATCTATGTTTCATTATGGATGATCTCAAGGGGATTGCTGATGATGACTTAGAAGAGATGGATATTTTGAGCCAAATGGCCTTGATAAATATCAGATCTCAGAAGTTCTACAAAAGAACTGGAAGAAAATTCCCAGGACTCTCTGGCAAAACCAAAGTTGGTTTTGACAAGAGCAAGTTGAGGTGTCACAAATGCCAACGGCTTGGACACTTTGCAAGAGAGTGTAGATCAACTGGATCTAACTCTACTGCACCCTTTGTGACTTTTCCTGGCAATAGTCAACAACACAGAGGGCAACATCCTGTCACCTCTAGTCATCATCCTCAACAACAATCTCCGGCATATTTGTTCCTCAGGGTCAAATGCCATATCAGTACCCTTGTTATTACATGCCACAGTCAAATCAAGTTCAAGTTCCTATGACACCACAACCTCATGCATTACCAGAACCTCAGCCTTCCCTATCTCATCAAACCCATCTCAACAACAACACAGCTTCTTCACCCCAGGAGTTGTTGACTGGAGCAGTTTACCAGATGACTTGTCTGGTCATGATCAACTGTTCTCAGGTGCTGGTCAACATGGTGGTGACAGTCCCTTTGGAATCTAGCTCTTATGGCTTTGGAGTCTGCTGATACTTCATCTTCCAATGCCTCTACACCTCAGGTATCACAGGTATCCTCTGAGGCAAAAGCCAAATTATGTTCTGAACAATGCATAGCAGCATTTGCTTCCATTAGAGAAGCAAATGTAGCTTTAATTAATAAGAACATTGAGCTAGAACAAATTTTCCAAAAACAAAGCTGAGTTTGAGTTTGTGCTCAAAGATAAAATGATGAGGTTTATAAACTGAATTGCAAATAATTGATGATAAGGCTAGAGAAGATGTACTTCTAGAGTACAAAGATCTCAAAGAAACCCTTGCAGTTACCCAGGTCGAGTGTGATAGATGGGTACAATCATGCAAAGGTTTTGAAATGCTTCTTAGTAAGCAATCTGCTTCAAATGTGAAGTTTGGAATTGGCTACAATCACACTGCTCCACCTACAGATTTTACCCCAAGAGCAGAGGTAGAATCTGATGGTGAGAGTGATAACCAATCCATCACATCATGTGATCTACCTTCTGATACAGCACAATCAGAAGTAGCAGTCAGCATCAAGCCCTCTTGAACCTATCAGCTGATGTTGATGGTCCAAATGCTGACATTCACATGATCAATAGTTGATCAACTCAGGAGTTAATCCTGAAGGTCCTGAAAGGACTGGAGAGCAGGATTTAACACCTGAAGTTCAAACTTCAACTGCTGTCAGTACTGAAGAGAAGAAAACTGGCAGTAGAAAGAGTTTGAAGACTACTAAAGAGGTTCAAGAAAGCAACCAATGCTTCCAAAGCATTGAAGAACAAGTCTTCTGTTGCTTCACCATCTTTAGTTGATGATCCCTAAGATGAAGAAGAAACCATGTGAAGTATGTGGTTTGTTCAATCATCTTACAGATGATTGTTGGTACAAAAGAGGTTCCAAACTCAAACAAAAAAGGAAATTAATGAGAAAATGGTAAAAATGAAAACTGAGTTTGAGACCACATTTGTATCAGCAACATCAAATCCTGTAACCCTTAAGTCCTTAAAGAAATCCAAAAAGGAAGGAGTTAAACAGGTGACAGCTGAGGGTGCTCAAAAGAAGAAGGTGCAACATAGGACCTTCTAACTCCACTAGCAATGTGTCTGATGAGCTGAAAGCTTTATCACAAAATCAGACACAGCTGTGATGATGGTACAACATCTGTTGGGTAGAGTTAACCAACTAGATTCTCCTATGTTGAAACCACAGAAAAGGAGGTCTAAGCCAAAGGACTCCTCTTCTACACCATCTTCTTCTTCTCAGGCTGTTGTTACAAATAAACATGTTAGTTTACCATCTATTGATGAGACCAGGCCCAAAACCAAAAAGGTTTGGGTCTCTAAAACTAACTGATTGTTTATTATTGCAGGGTTCTTCAACATGCCAAAGTAGCATCTGGTATGTAGACAGTGGGGGATCTATGCACATGACTGGGAACATCTCTCTTCTTCATGACTACTCTCAAGGAAAGAAGGGATTTGTCTCTTTTGGCAATGATGCTAGGGGTTACATCATCGGTAAGGGCTTTGTCTCCAATGGAGAAATCAAATTTGATGATGTTAATCATGTGGAAAATCTCAAGTACAACCTCTTGAGTGTCAGTCAAATGTGTGATAAAGGCCATGTTGCCCTTTTCACAAGTCAAAACTGTAGGATTCTGTCATCCAAAGTTTTGCACTTGATTGACAAGGTGTTGGATGATCACACTCTCCTGAAAGCCAACAGGACAGGAAGAGTGTATGCCTTAGATCTCTCTAAGAAGATAGATCTCAAAGGCAATCCTTGCCTATTTTCCAAAGCCTCTTCTCAAGAATCTAAACTGTGGCACAGGAGGCTTGGTCATGTTAATCTCAAAAACATGAATCAGCTTAGCCACAATAGTTTAGTCAGAGGCTTACCAATAAAGGAGTTCCACTGTGATGAAACCTGCACTGCTTGTTTAAAAGGAAAACAGCACAAGGTCTCATTTCCTCCTATTGAAGTGTCCAAGTCCACTGCCTGCTTGCAATTACTGCATATGGATCTATTTGGTCCTGTGAGAGTAATGAGCATGGCAAAGAAGAAATACTGTCTGGTAATTGTGGATGATTACTCCAGATTTGTATGGACTTTCTTTCTACATTCAAAGGATGAGGCTGCTCAGAAGATTATCCACTTTGTGCTGTACATTGAGAAGCAGTATTCCCTTCCAGTCAAGTGTATTAGGAGTGATAATGGAACTGAGTTCAGAAATCATACACTTGATGACTTCTATCTTTCAAAGGGAATCAAAAGGCAGTTCAGCATTCCAAGGACTCCAGAACAAAATGGAGTAGTGGAGAGAAAGAACAGGACCCTCATTGAAGCTGCAAGGTCCATGCTGGCTGACTCAGGTTTGCCATTGACCTTTTGGGCCGAAGCTGTCAACACAGCTTGTTATGTGCAAAATAGAGTTTTAGTAAATCAGAGGTTGATGAAGACTCCATATGAAGTTCTCCATCATTTGGCTCCTCTGATTTCATTTTTCAAAGCATTTGGGTGTCCCTGTTTTATTCTCAACACAAAGGATCAACTCCACAAATTTGATCCTAAGGTGGATGCAGGATACTTTGTTGGTTATTCATCTACTTGCAAGGCATACAGAGTCTTCAACTGCAGAACAAAGATGGTTGAAGAAACTCTACATGTTAAGTTTAATGAATCTCCAAAGGACAAGATTCCACAAAGTCCTGTGGAGTTATTTGATTTGGACATACTGCAATATGTTCCTTATCAAACTCCTGCTGTTGCTCCTGTCAACAGTTCACCACCTGGTGGTACTGCTGATGATGATGATGATTGCAGTACTCACCTCTTCAGGTTTAGTGATCAGCTGCCTGACTCAGCTAGACCTGATGTTCCTGTAGCGCCAGTAGCACCATCCACAACAAATGCTGATGAGATTTCTTCGAATTCAACTCCTTTGAATTACCATCCACTGATTGGTTTCAAGGAAATGATTCACCATCACCATCTGTTGCTGCTGCTGACCGGCTACAAACACTTGCACAGATCTCATTGTGTATCAAGATCTGAAGAATCACCCTATGTCTCAAATCATTGGTGATATCACTGCTGGAGTATCAACAAGAAGTCAATTGTCAAATTTCTGCTTCTATGCTCTCTTCATCAGTCAGCAAGAGCCAAAGAATTATCACATTGCTTTAAAGGACAATGGATGGGTTGATGCCATGCAGCTTGAGCTTCTTCAGTTCAAGAAACAGCAAGTGTGGGAACTGGTTCCTCTACCTCCAGGTAAGTGTGCAATAGGCACTAAATGGGTGTTTAGGAACAAAACTGATGAAAATGGGCTTATTGTTAAGAACAAGGCCAGACTGGTTGTTCAGGGGTTTGCACAAGAAGAAGGTATTGATTATGATGAAACCTTTGCCCCTGTAGCCAGACTGGAAGCAATTCGATTGTTTTTAGCTTATGCTGCTTATCAAACCTTAAAGTCTTTCAAATGGATGTCAAAAGTGCATTTTTGTATGGAAAAGTTAAAGAAGAGGTTTATGTATGTCAACCTCCAGGCTTTGAGGACAATAAACATCCTAATTGGGTGTATAAGCTTGATAAAGCTCTTTATGGGTTAAAACAAGCTCCCAGAGCCTGGTATGAGACATTATCAAACTTTCTTCTGGAAAACAATTTCACTAGAGGCTCCATAGACAAGACTTTATTCATTAAGAAAGCTGGGCAGCATAATCTACTTGTTCAAATTTATGTAGATGATATCATTTTTGCATCCTCTGATCCAAAGTTGTGTGATGCCTTTACAAAGTTGATGCAACAGAAGTTTGAAATGAGTGCCATGGGAGAATTACAGTTCTTTCTGGGGTTGCAAATCAAACAAAAGGCTGATGGAATTTTTATTCATCAGTCCAAATATACAAAAGATCTTTTGCAAAAGTTTGATTTACAAAACTGTAAGCCCTGTTCTACTCCCATGAGCAGCACCACACAACTGGACTCAGATCAGAAAGGTAAAGTGGTTGATGAAACACTTTACAGATGTATGATTGGGTCCTTGATGTATTTAACAGCTTCTAGACCAGATATTATGTTTGCTACATGTGTTTGTGCTAGATTTCAGGCTGCACCTAAAGAGTCTCATCTGATTGCAGTCAAGAGGATCTTTAGATATCTGCAAGGCACTCCATCTCTAGGTTTATGGTATTCTACCGGACATTCTGGTAAATTAGTTGCTTTTTCTGACAGTGACTATGCAGGGTGTAAGTTGACCAGGAAATCAACTTCTGGTGGATGTCAATTCCTAGGCAACTGCTTGATTTCTTGGCAGAGCAAGAAACAGACCTCAGTTGCTACATCCACTGCTGAAGCAGAGTACATTGCTGCTGCAAGCTGTACATCTCAGGTACTCTGGCTTCAAAACCAACTTTTGGATTATGGCATTACAGAGACTAAGACTCCATTGTTAATGGATAGTGCTTCAGCTCTTTGCATTGTCAAAAATCCAGTCCAGCACTCTAGGACCAAACATATAGAGATCAGACATCATTTTATAAGGGATTGTTTTGAAAAAGGTCTGATTGATCCTAAGTTTGTGCCTAGTGCTGATGAGCTTGCAGACATTTTTACTAAGCCTTTGGATAGTTCAACTTTCCAAAACCTGGTGTTAAGGCTTGGTATGCTGCAGCTAGAATAGGTGACAACTACTGATGATCTCAGTAATTCATACTGATGATCATGAGTACCTATGTCACATATAAGTACTGATGAGCTCTTTAACCTCAGTAGTTTTATAACTACTGAAGGCTAAATGTCTCACAAGTACTGAAGTACTTCATCTGTTCTAAACTACTGATGTAGTTACAACTACTGATGCAGTTACAACTACTGCAATCAGTAAAAACAGATAAGTACTGATGTCCTATGAAACAACTGAAATCAGCCATAAAGACTGATGAATGTGTTGAGGACAGTTTGAAACAGCTGAAAAGCTAAGAATTGACGAAAACAGCTGAAGAGAACTTTCTCTTCAGTCGTTTGTACAACTGCTGTTTCATTTTAAACAACTGAAGCAAAACCACGTCTTCAGTAGTTTTATAACTACTGATGACTATACCAAGTCTTCAGTTGTTTACAACAGCTGATGACAAAACCACTGTCTTCAGTAGTTTCATAACTACTGATGACAAACACCATGTCCTCAGTTGTTTCAATCATCTGAAGTCAAAACCACGGTCTTCAGTAGTTTTCTAAACTACTGATGCCTAACACCACGACTTCAGCTGTTTCAACGTCTGAAAGGATAATACCATGTCAACGGTCGTTTAAAACTACTGATGACTAACACCACATCCTTCAGTCGTTTCCTTACCCGTACCCTATAAATACCCTAACTTAGCTCTCATGCTTCATCTTCTTCAAACCTAACGTTCCTCTCCAAAACTTCCTTCTTCTCCATGGCGTCTATGCAAATTAAACCGCGACACAACTGTGTTGCCTACCTCACAAAATCGCCGATCTGGACTAAGTTCGATACTGCTATCGATCTTATGGTTCAGTCCCAATACAACAAGGCATTCCTTCTGAACCCCGTCTTACATGCCGAATCCTTGAACCAATTTTGGATGAACGTTACGTTTACAATGAGTAGATGCACTTCACTCCTGAGTGATGCTACTCTCTCCTGCTGGATATCCGAAGGGCACCATAGATCTATCCTTTGCTCAGCATGGATATCAAGGCGATCTCAGTGCCACCACCATCATGAAGAAACACTTTAATGACGCTGAGCGCCTGATTTTTCACATGGTCAATATGTTTTTGCCCCTAAGACGTCGTCTTGGGATCAAATGTCCACCAAATGGCAGCAGGTAATGTATTCTATCCTTGAGCAACAACCACTAAACTTTTCAGAATTAATATTTTCAGAGCTCAAAGATATGGCTCAAAACTAACTGCCAACCGTTGGATACTCTATCCACGGTTCATAATGGCCATTATTACAGACCAGCTTAATGCTGAGGGACTTGTTGGCTTGGGAGTCCCTGCTACGGCTGTTCTGCCAGAAGTATACTCCCGGCACAACTCTGACCGGACACTCAAAATGGCTGCCAAGCTGCGAAAACCCACGCAGCTGGAACCCACAGCCACCACCTCCAAATCCATGTCCCCACCAACCCACCAAAAGAAACCCAAAATGGCTACTCAGGGAATTGAGTCCCCTGAGGATGCCCTGCAACACAAACGCAGGATATATCCACTAGTCCAAACCCCCTTGGATACAATGACTCCTCCAGCCACAGCCGCTCAGGCTTCCTCTCAACAGGAGCCTGCAGCAACCCAAGGGGCACCTACTTATCTGGGATCTTACTCACTTGAGGAGATTGCCATTGAAGAGCACCATCCACCCCAGGTGCACACTGCTTCTATCCCTCACCCCAAACAACCGCCCCTCACAGCCCAACTTTAATAGTTGCACAAGTGCTGACTCAATTGCACTCCTCACCCCCTCCCCAGAAACCACTTACTACTGGGAATACCTCTACAATTGAGGGGGAGGAACACAGTGCACCTGAGAACCCACAGCACAGGGGTTTCCCAATTCTATCTCCTGGTGTAGACAAGGAGCTTAGAATATCTAGTGAGGCTGCCACCTCCTCTGACTCAGCACATGACCAGAGTGAGGCTGGTAACATTGCTAAGACCTCCCTAGAGGCAACAGCTGATGATGGACATTGTCCTGAGGCTGGAAGTCCCCAGTACCAAGCACAAGGGGCACATGCACCAACTGGTCTACACCCAGTGCATGTAAATCCTGCTCTAAGCAGGAGGTCAGGTGATTCAGTATCAACTGATGATGACCTGAGCTTCTTCTATGATGTAGTTGCTCAAAACACCATTCTAGAGGATGAGTTAGCAGACTCAAAGAGCTGCTGGCCAAGATGTCTCAGGATGCAAGTCCATCTGCCACCATAAACACCCACAGATGGCACCTTCCCTTGAAGGTTTCCCAAACACAGAGCCACCCCAAAATCAACCACCTGCCTCTGCTTCAGGCCCTACTTCTCAGGAACAGAACCCTCCTGAGCAAATAGGTGCTGTACTCCAAAATTCCCTCCCTCTCATCACACCCATAATCACTGATATAGTGATCAAAGCCTTGATGAGAGGCTTTCCTCCACATTACAGCCCTTGGTTGATGCTGCTGTCCAAAAGACTCTTTCTGCGGTACAAACCCCTTCCTCCAATGCAACCAAAAAGGGGGAGAGTACTGCAGTGAAAGAAGGAAGAGGAAAAGATCCGAGAAAAGGAAGTGATGCAAGCCCAAGAGGAGGAAAAGAAAAGCAACCTCTGCTCACTTACAAGCGAAAGAGAAGTGCTGATGATCACACTGCTGAAGACAAATCCTTGGAGGAGCTGGTCAAAGAAGCTGACACCACACACAGCCGCTCCATGGATAAAATAATTGAACAACTCTTCAGGCAGGGGTTTGACACAGCCACACTGGATAGTGAGATCAGAAGGTTAGAAGTACAAGAGATACAAACCGATGGGCAGGGTATGATGCTCTTGAGAAAGAGAGGTTGGAAATAATGATCCGCTTTATTGCAAAATACTTGGGAAGATCATTAATGGAGATCCGCGCATGGACCAGGGACAGCATTCTGGCTATAGCCACCAGAATCTGTCTGTCTGAGCAATTCAACAAAGGGATTATTGTGGAAGCCCTTGAGGGCTGGGGCTGGTAAAAGGTTAGAGATGGCTAAACTCACAAAGGCGAAACTAACTACAAGGATGCTAGATCAACCTTCCCTTCCACCCACTCAAACAGATCCTATCCCTCAAATCTCCCAACCAACCTCTAAGCCAAAATCCAAACATCCTCATTCTTCAAAACCAATTCCTTCACCAACCCAACCATCATCCAGTGATGTACCCAGAAGGAGGAGAAGGGTGCTGAGGATGGAAGAAGAAGAAGAAGAAGAGGATGAAGATGATAGTCTGCCACTCTCTGCTGTTCTGAAGCTACCAAACCCCGAAGTCACCCATGATCACACCTGACTCTCAAAGGGAAATGGTCAGAGTCAAGATAGAAGAAGAAGAACAGCAGAAACAGCACGATGAGCAACTGTTGAAGATGGTTGACAAGGAATTTCCTCAGTCATCATCTATTCAAGCCATGAAAGGGCATGCTCAAAGGCTGTACACTCTCAGGCACACCTTTCAGTATCAGAAGGAGAGAGTGAGAGTATGGCCAGACCCCAGGGTGAGTTCTAGAATCCATAAAAGAACTATCCCACACAGATACAACGGCCAGGTACGAAAAACAATAGAGTCTACCATCATGTTGGCCGTTGTAGTCTCACCTTGGGAAATCATTGATGAATTCAAGAAAGCTCACCAAGCAAAGAAGACACCTCAAGCCTTACTAGAAAACAAGATGATTAAGAAGGGGTTGTTATATAAAAAGCTTGAAGACATCCAAAAGAATGAGCTCCAGTTACTCCTTGAAGGCAACCATCCTGATGAATTTGTATATAGGGAGGTAACTACGGTGGAGCTGAAAAATGGCAGGACCATGAAGTACTTATCAGAGTACTATGGTCCAGAGTTCTTCTTCGAAGGAGGAGCAGAAGAACTCTCTCAGGAGGAACAAGTTGTTCTCCTTGAGGCCTATGTTCGTGAGTCATACAGACTCATTATGGGGAAGTAAATCTCATGAATGGGATAACAACTCTGTGTCCAGTTCCCCAAAACAGAGTTCCCATTCATACTCTGCCAAACAAATATTTGAGATTTCTTCCCAGGCCGGAGCTTACATGGGTCATCTTCTCTACTGATCAAGAAGGAAAAAGACCAACATTTTGCCATCAATAAGTGGGAGAATAAATAAGTTAGAGGTTTTGGCTGCATTGGTTCAGGGGAGTTTGTTGGACCAAAAGAACCAATGAGCCAAGATCAGAAAACCTCTAAGTCCCACACGGTATCACAACAACTGCTGAAAGCCTCATCAGTAGTTTGACAAGTGCTGAAGACTTCAACAGCTGAAGATCAAGTGCTGAAGACCTTAACAGCTGAAGAACCAAAGTGCTGAAGTACAACAGCTGAAGAACACAAGTGCTGAAGCTGAAAGACCAAAGTACTGAAGTACAACAGCTGAAGAGTTCACAAGTGCTGAAGATCAACAACTGATGTACAAAGTCTGAACAAAGACTGAAGACATCAGCTGATGATATCTACTGAAGTCATCAGCTGATGAAACACCTGAAGGTCAAAGTCTGAAGATCAAGTACTGAAGCCTCAGTAGTTTGTCACAACTGCTGAAGAGTACTTCTTCAGTAGTTGTGATATCAGTAGTTTTATTTTCTATGTTTCAGTAGTTTTGTAAAACGACTGAAGAGCTTGTTCTTCAGTCGTTGTAGTTTCAGTAGTTTTATATTTTGTACTTAACATGCTGATATGTTCTCAGTAGTTGTGAACATTTCAGTAGTTTGTTAAGAATTTTATTTTTGTATTGGATCTGCCAGTTGTCACTTTCCGTGATAACAGCAGTGACTGTTGCACTCTATATAAGGAGTGACAACCTATTGTAATCATATGACGAATGAGTGAATGAATGGAATGAATGATTGATTTGATTAGAAATATTCTACATCTATAAACATTCCTAGAAATCAGAAATACATATTCTCTCCCTATAACCGTATGCGATCTTAATGCTTACAAGTATCGATTGCTTGCTACAATTTGTCTAATTCTTGTTTGTATTCCGCTGCTTTGTATCTGATACATCAAACTTGTGATCACTGATCCTGTCAAAGTGTCTGACTTGCGCATGGTAAAGGCTGAGAATCAAAACCGTTAGGGACGATTGCAATAGCCTGCAATTTCCCAAGTGGAAATAGGATAACGTCTGATGGCATTTGTCATGAGTACCCCGAACTTTAGGGGTCATGATGCTATTTGGCTAATAGTAAATAGGCTAACGAAATCAGATCACTTCTTGCCGATTCTAGAAAACTACGACATGACGAAGCTGGCTCAACTATACATGGATGAAATAGTGACCGGACATGGTGTGCCTCTATCAATCATCTCTGACCGTGAGCCGCTCTTCACTTTCTCGTTCTAGAAATCACTCCAGCAGGCTTTAGGAACCCGTCTTGATTTAAGCATTGCCTACCACTCCACAAACTGTACGGTCAGAGTGGAAGAACCATTCAACTGTGGACATCCATCACCTCAAGGTCCGTCGAACGACATAAATAACATGGAAATTTTTTATTACTCTTTATCTTCCTTTTCTCATAACTCCTGCTTTAGGAATCATGTCTGCTTATGTTTCCCTTGTTCCTGTATTCCTTCGAGAACGTGTGTTAGCATAAAACTTTTATAAATTTCATCACCATTACCACCAAATATATCATCTTTAATTTCGACCATTGTCTTAATAAACCATTTTAGGTTATCAATGCCATAAATCGCTTTTTACCGTAATTAACGAACATTATAAGATCTTAATCACCGAAACAAATTTTTTGGAAACTCGGGGGTTAAGTGCAGGGACTAACTTGTATTTTGCAAACCTGGGCTGGTATATAACCCATTCCCAGCTTTATCCTCATCTTCATCTTCTTCACCTTAACATTTTCTCCACTTTCTCTCTCGATCTAGCACCAAAAATCGTCACCTTTGTCGCGTTTTCACTACCAAATCTTGGTATCATCGTGTGTACGCGTTCCTAGCAGGTAGACAATCTTGTTCAACCTGTTTTTGGTTCGGTTTTACTGCTGCGTTTTCTAGGGTTTCGGGTGGCTCGGTTCATCCGAGCACATGAGGTCGAGTGGGTGCGTGTGAGGTCTTTCTGCTTGTGTTTCATGTTTGTGTATGTTTATCTAGTGTTTCTGGAAGTCCTCGTGGTATAAAACCCGCGTTAGAGCAGCTCGGGGGCTGCTCAGCCCGACCACAGTCGCGATTCTGCAGTTCAGGCGACTGGGTCTGTCATGCGATTGAGCCGTGCGACTGAGTGAGTCGTGCGACTGAATCATGCGTCTAAGTCAATCGTGCGACTGAGTTGTGCGACTAGGCATGTCGTGCGACTGGGTGTTTGTATGCGATTGAGTCATGCGTATGAATGATTGTGTGCGATTGAGTCAGGTGACCGACTGAGTGTATGCGATTGTGCGTGTTTCGCACGACTGGAGTCCAATCGCACGAATGAAGGTTCAATCACACGGAAGTAGCTAATTCGCACGATTGAGGGTTGATTCGTGCGCATGGAGTTTGGGTCGTGCGAATGTGTGTGTTGTGTGGTGCGACTGAGTAATGAAGGTTCAATCGCACGAAAGTAGCTAATTTGCACGATTGAAGGTTGATTCGTACGAGTGGAACGTGGGTCGAGCGTCTAGTCCTGTTGCGTGACTGATGATGAGTGTGAATATCCCTTGAACGTCTGATGATGATAAGGCAACATCAGTAAAAGTGTCATTGCTTGACCCCAAAGATTAAAGTCAACGCTATCAACATGCACATACTATTTCAATTGAAATAAACCTAACATTTTACAATTACCGACAACCCATTTGAAACTACAAATACTTACAATGTCACCTTTCATAACAATGAGATCTTTACAAGGATGTCATAAGCAATGACGACTACTCGTAGTACTTGGATCTACATAAGATCTGATACTGTGTCCGCTTGTGTGGTGTGTGCCACCCACGACCGAACCGATACAACCCGAATCGACCAAGCATTACTATACGCTTTATACATGTCATTAATGCTTGACAATACTGTCAATAGGTGTCTGACCGTTCTTTTGCACTCAACATTTGGGATACATTGATCTTACATACTTACCACTTAACAAGTGAGTTTCGTGGCCCCTTTTTGTGCTTATACTATTTTACAAACATTTACAAACATGGGGGAAAAGTATGCTCGCCCGTTTTCTATGCTGTACAACATACATACAATTTTCATACAAGGAATCAACGTGATACTGTGTTGCAAGTACTTATCTGATACATGCTTGGGTCTACTGTGTGGTTCTATCTTTGCAACTATTTAATTCCAGTGTGGGAACCGACGGTTAGGTATTGGTAGTACTACTGGGTTGACACCCCCACCCTCGTGTTGGTATACTAGTTAGTACCAACAATAGCCAGGTACGGGTCTTGGGTGAATATACGCCGACAATTTCTTTGTGTACGTCGCTAGGTTTGGTTGCAAAGCTCATGTCATGTGATTTTACTTGTGTATAAACTGTATTCACGGTATTCCATATCATTCACTTATACAGCATCACTTACATTTTTATTACTTAAACCTGCGAGCTCACCAACAATTTTGTTGACCATTTTGAGCATATCTTTTCAGGTTATCAAGCTAGCTGAGGTTCTAGGTGTGCTACCTTAGTGGAGACCCTAGGATGCATTTTTGGACTAAACATGTTTGACAAACTGTTACTTTGATCAATGTTGAACTGTGTAAACAATTACAATCTTTTGAAACTTGTTCCCGGGTTGTGGGAATTTACATTACAATTTCATCCTTATGTGATCATGTGAATCGTTTATCTTGTTATGCTTATGGCTATGCTGTCGTGGACATTGACTATACACGACACAAGTCCCCTTGTTGTCGGGTGTCGTCATGACACGCTTGTCATCATTTTATTATTGCATCTCTATCGCTTACCATGTGTTATGACGATTCCCGTCTCGTCGCAACCCCGTGTTTCCGCTCTTAGCGGGGGTGTGACACAAACCTTGGAAGATATGCTAAGAGCTTGCGCGATTGACTTTGGTAGGAACTGGGACAACCATCTTCCTTTGGTGGAGTTCTCCTATAATAATAGTTACCACGCAAGTATAAAGGCAGCTCCATAAAACATTTAGAATGTCAAGTGAGTGACAAGGTAATGCTAAAAGTAGCACCATGGAGGGAACTGTGAGGTTTGGAAAGAAGGGAAAGTTAAGCCCAAGGTACATTAGACCATTTAATATACTAGCAAGGATTTGCCTCGTGGCATATAAACTAAAGCTACCTCAGGATTTAAGTTACATACATGACACCTTTCATGTGTCAAACTTGAAGAAATGCCTGATAGACAAGACCATGGAGTTACCATTGAAGGAAGCTAGGATTAATGACAAGCTGAACTTTGTGGAAGAACCTATAGAAATCACGGGTCGGTTGGTCAAGAAACTTAGACAAAGCCACATACCCAAGGTCAAGGTAAGATGGAATTCTAGACGAGGACCTGAATTCACTTGGGAGCGAGAAGATGAGATGAGAAAGAGTTATCCGCACCTCCTCAAACCCACCCGTTCTGAATCTAATCGAAGCTAAAATTTCAAGATGAAATTTCCTAAACGGAGGGAGAATGTAACAACCAACCCCTAAGTCATAATTCCAACTTTAAATCTCAAGTATTATTATTATTATTATTATTATTATTATTATATTATTATTATTATTACTTTATCTCATCCAAGTTAATTGAATTCGGGTATTATTGCCTTAGGAGATCCCATTATAACTTGTCTTAGTTTAGAAATTAGTAAGTGATTTTAGAAATGCAAATGGCCAAACCGACATTTGATGTTTTCACCGCATTTGTTAATGCAGATGTAGAATCATCATCCGTATTTCCTCTTGGGTCATCCGCGTTTGGTAATGCGGATGAGCAAATCATCTAGCCGCATTACATCTGGTCGTGACTTTTTCCAACTTGAGCAACCTCTTAAATCGGTAAATATGAATGAATGTTGCATGCACTGATCTTGAAACATTAAAAATAAAACAAATTAATTATGTGTGTACATATGAATACACATTCACGGTTCAAATAAACATGTATGTGATACACTTAGATACTTTCAAAACTAGAATCTACACTACAAAATAACACTACATAATATCAATTACTATTAAAATTTAAATTAAAACAACTCCCACCAAAACCCAAACTCGACCGCCCCATCCACCAACCATCTTCTCCACTAGAAATCCCACAAACCCACTAACACACACCACCTCTCCTCCACTCTCCATACATGCAAACCACACACACACACGCTCATTCTCTCCCTCTTCCTCTCAGTTTTCTTCCAGCTGAAACACACACAAACCACCAAAAATCTCTCCATTTCCAGCCATATTTTCGAAGAACAACATCATACCACCCTCGGCCAAGCTTCAAACAAACAAGGAGGCAATATTTCGTGAATTTTGTGTTCCCGGTTCTAGTGGGTTAGAATTCTACAGCATTGTTTGAATATTTCCATATCAATGTGTCCCTCTACACTCTCCAATTCGTGAAACATACAAAAAAGTAAGCTTCATCTTACCCGAACCATGTACATCATGTGTTATTCCTTCCTTTATCCACCAAAAACCTCACTTTTTTTGTTCATACAGAATCTTGATGCCATCATCTTGTTCTTGAGGAGATTTTAACTTCACTAAAGGTACCTCACACGTTATATTGGTCATTCTATGGGTAAAACCCGATTTCCACCATGAAACCCCTCTTTTGGGTGTTGTTGCACCATCTAACTTGCATATCTTGTAACCCTCTGAAGCTAAGACTATAACCTGCTAAAAGATATTTTTCTAACCCCTAATAACCTGTTTTTAAAGTTACAAAGGTTTTGGTAATGTTTAAACATGATTTATAACGCTTTACACATGTGTAATGGGTGAAAATGGTGAAATCACCATTTTTCAACTTGTTCTTGGGTTATATGTTGAAACGGTGAGTTATTTTCATTATTTTAGTAAGTTTTGGATGATATTGTGTGTATGATGTGATTTTAAAGGCTGAAAAATAATCAAGTAGGGATTGTAAACATTTTGGACATATTTGGGGACCCAAAAAGTGGTAAAACAACTTAAAAATTAGAAAACTTGAATTTTAATCATCTAAAAAGTATTCCAGGTTCAAAAAGGGTTAAAAATATTTTTGTATCGGATTTGTTAATTTAACGGTCAAAACACAATTTAAGGGAATTTTTAACCAAAACGGGTATTAACCGGTGACGCTTTGAGGAAAATTCTAGAAATAATGGTATAAATACCAAAATCCATAGAAACCATGTTATTTCAGTAATTTAGGTGTTATAAGATTTAAGGTGTTGAAAAATTGGGCAAACAAGTTTTTAAACGGTCAATTTCGGGTAAAAACACGTTATAACGGGTTAAACCTAAAAAAATGAGGCTTTCAACTAAAAGAGGCTTAAAATACATTCACAAAAGATTTGAAACTTATCAAAATTGCTTAAAATTATATTTAGAGGCTTAAGACTCAAAATATAGTAAATTAATACTAAACTGTTAAAAACCTCCGGTTTTACCATAACCGATAACGCGAATCCTAAGAATTCCAAACCGAGCCTAAATTCTGAAAAATTTGGAGTTAAATTATTTAAAATAAATTATTTAACTCCAAAAACCTGTTATATTTCCATAAAAGTCATTAAATGCAAGAAAACAAACTTTGGGGTAGAAATTGTAAATTTTGAAACTCGGAGGACTAAATTGTAAATTTTGCCAAAATCCCTAAAACCGACCCCTTGGACTAATAATAATTTGGTGAACTTAAAATAACTTGTATAAATGATCCAACATAGTAAAACGTGTATTTTTTTCCTAAAAAACTCAAACTTGCTATAAAAGGAAACTTTCTATACAAACCCTAGCAAATCGAAATCTAATTGGTCATCTAACCTCAAGGCACACCTAGTGCACCCCCCCCCCCCCTCATAATCTTAAAATCAATAGTTTATCACTTGAATCTTGATGGTAGGGTGCTAGGCTTGAGACTTTTCTCGGTACACGAAGAATCCTTGCTTGAACCTTAAGGTGAGTTTTAGTGATCCCTTTTTATTACTGTTTTTAGGATAAAACATGCTATGCTTAAACTAAAATCATTTATGAGCTATGTATGATACTTGAATGTTGGAGTTAATATTAGAACCTGCTTTTACTTGTATCACGATCATTAATTCTTGTGTGAACTGCTTGTCGTAGATCCACTTGGGGAACCCCCACACACAGTACCTTCCATGATGAACGGAAAGGGTATCACACTGAGATGTTGCGGGGTCTTTTGTGGCATGTGACAAGTTTTTATAAGATACTAGGGTGAACCATCCGGCAAGTATGGTCCACTATTTTGAGGCTCAGTTCTTCCTTCGGGATTAACCGATACAACATAACTTTTGAAGAGGCTAGCCGGGACTGAGTGCAGGGTTGATTGTGATCCCACACAACAATGAAACTATGATTTTTTTAAATCAAATGTGGATTCTATCGAATTCTTTTGATTTTAAACTCTAAGCACTTGAATTCACCAACTTTTTAGTTGACATAAGCATGTTTCAGGTAATCCATGAAGGGAGTCTAGCGGTTGTAGAAGACTTAGACCTAGTACTGTGACCATGGCATTGGCTTGTTTTGTTTTGAAAAATTTTGAACAATTTACATTTATTGTTGTTGGAAACAATTTGTACTGATGATGTATGTAATCGTTTCATTTGGGGGCTAGACTTACTTCTAGCCTAGGTTAATTTTAAACAATAATGCCATGTGATGTTCCCCCCTTTTGCGCTCTTATGATGGTTTGTTTCTGTTGCCATATGTTGTTGCTAGTCTGTGGCGTCTCACCCTCTTGGGCCCGGGGTGTGACAGGAAGCATGTCATGCAAAAGGACTAATAGATTTGTGAAACTTTATCACTCCATCTGTTTTTTGTCTTCAAATTAAACAATCTTAATATAGCACCAAGTCTTGAAAATTCTCACAACCTCTATACAATGGTTTTTCTATATCATTAAATAGGTTTTGTAATCTTTTTTTGTTGTTGCCACCAATATTATTAAACATGTCATTTAGATTGTCATCATTTAAATTGTCATCATATGTAGCATCACTGACATAATTTAAGTTCCCATTTTCCACATCATCTAAATTAACTGATATCGTGGCACAATTAACCCGCGATTCCCCATGCTTTAACCAACAAATGTATCTAGGCGTAAAACCATTTATGAACAAATAATACTATATTTTATTAATTATATTTGAAGATTTTTACAAATCACACGTGGGCACCAAATCCATTTAGAGTCAACATTCATCCATTTAACTTCTGCGTACTAAATTAAACAAAAACCGCCTTTCGTATATGTTTCAGTAGTATTTCCACTTTTGTACATCCAATATTATATACCTTCTATCTGAAAATTAAAACAATCAAATAAGTGATATGCAAGTTATGTACATGTTTAGGTCGTCTAAGGTTGTGGATCCTAAGTCACTTTTTAAGTATTATATCTCATATGTATACATTTTAACAAGTGATTGTTTAAGAAAAAATTGACAATATTTTCCTTTAACTCCCCAAGTATGCAGATAAACTGCATACTCGAAAGAGTTAAAAGGATATGAAACCGATTTATCTAAAATAGTCACATGTTAAAATGTATACACATACTAATAAGATATAATACTAAAAAGCAATCTCAAATAGGAGACAATCTAAAATTTATCTCTATTAGATAAATTTAAGACTTGTATAATTTTAAATGGTTATATATCCTAAATGAATATGCATACTAATATAAAAATATACATATATATGTATATATATTTAAATTAAAAATTATTTAAATATAATTATATATTATATTTTTATATACTTATATACATATTTGTACTATATAATATGTATATAAAATATTATAATATCTAAAATATATATAGATGTATATATACTTGAATATCCCTATATAATATATATCTTGTATGTTTATAACACATTACACACACGTGCGTAAACTAATCTATTTTTAATAATAGTTTAAACTAGAATTTACTAACCTTTAATGAAGATTCTAACAAATATGTTGAATATATGTGGAGATAACTGGTATATAGATCTTCGATATAAATTAAATCACTAAAAAAATAATAACATATAATCATATAGAGTATAATCATTCATTTATTTATATACATAAATTTGATTTTTTTTTTAATTTGCACGTATGAACTATTAAGAATAACCCAGTGAACATATATTGTGTATTATGATCCTATAATTAGTTGCAAACTGAGTAGCTAAAGTTCCAACAAATCTTTTTGTTTCGTAGCCATTGTTAAAGAAATTCATAACCCTTTGGCAACTTCTCTAGAGTGTTTGTAGCATTAAGATTAAGGCTTGGATCTCGCCGTTTTGTTGGACTTTGAATTGATTCACATATATATGTTGATTTACATCCACAATAAATATTATTATAAAAAAAGACATGCCGTATCAGAATACAATTATTCTCTTTAAGAAAATGTATTTATGTTATATATGGTATAAAATCATATGATTGTGCTCTTAGGTACGTAAAGACAATGCAGCACCTCTCATAAATTTTAATAATCATATATATGCAAAAAATAACCTTGTACAAAACTAAATGTTCCCTAGTCGAGAACTAGGTTCGACTTAAGCAGCTGCATTTTCAAAAAATTATATTAATATACGTTACAAATGAAGATGCTTATAAGATATAAAAATTTCACAAAATGGAACTCTACCATTATCTTCAATATCGGACAAATGACGATAGCGTTTATGAGTCGGTTGTGATGAACTCCCATCAACAATTGACTAAATTCTAATTTGACCTTAATCTTATTCTTAAGATCTATTTCTTGTAATAGCACTAGTCATCATCACTAAATTTAATGAACATTAATACTTGATTCCTTCATGAATTCAAGGTGATTCGATCCCCATTACATCTTATTTTACTACTCTAATAAAAGAGTAAATAGGGGTGTCACGTGTCAGCATCAAAATCATTTTTATCAATTTTTTCACGTCTCTCTCACCTATTAATAATTACCTTAATTACTAATAAAATTATTATAATACATTTTAATATATAATAATTAAGAAATAAATTTATTTATTAAGGTTATTTCTAAATAAATTGTTATTTTTAATAAGTCAATTTTTTTTTAAAAAAATCAAATTTGGGAGTTGTAATAAGAAATTGTTTAAAAAATAACATTTTTATACGGTTTGTTTTAAAATTAAAATGTTTATTTTAAAAAAAAAAATTAAAAAGTTGATATCATTGTTCTATTATTTATAGTCATTTCTGATACGTAATTTTAGTCATATCATATTTTAAAATATCATTTTATAATTAATAAATTTATTATATAAATATTTTATTTATTCAACCCGTGTAATACACGGGTTTACTAAAGCTAGTGTTTATATACACAAGTACAAGTTGACCGCTTGACTAAAAAGTCATTTGTTATGTTTTAAATACCTAAATTCAAAGTGATTTAATCCCCATTTGAAGGGTTATATAAACGTGTACAAACAACTTGACTAAAAGTCAATTGTTATGTTTTCAGTACTTAAAACCTCCATGAATTCAAAATGATTCAAAGACTATTCTTGATTTCTACATGCAATGATAGCGAAAACATCACCGATTCAAACTCGCAAGATGATACAGGTCCAACCGGGTCGGTTCAATTTGACCCAAATCAATGGTCCATACAAAAATAGTCTCTCGTTTGTTGCCCACGTTCCACCATCTGCAGTTCATTTTAACTTGTATTATTTCTACATTTTAGTTTTTGTTCTAATTGTATCTTTTATGCTTTCTAGTTTGTACTTTTTGCATTGTAGGTAGCAATTAAAATTTGTTTATGTTGATAGATTAGATTGTGGGTTAGTGGATATTGGTAGGTTAGCTTATGTTTTCTTTATGTACCGAATGGAGATAAAAGTAGTGAGTTTTGGATATGAAAGTTTTTGTGTTTGATTTATCTCTTGAGTGTGAGAGTTAAATTAGTTTGTCTTTGCTAGTTCAATCTTGAAAATTTGAGCGTTGTTTTTAGACACGATTGCTTAACCGGAGTGGTGTATCTGTATCTTCGGTTGACATCGCAGCCCTATTGTTTGTTTCAGTGATGAATCTGTATCCGAAACGAGCCTTAGATATATTTGTATTTTGATCGCTACGTTTCAATCGATATTATCCGGGTGTACTCCTATCAATAAACCTTCCATTACTTTACTTCACTTGTAACATGATTTTCATGTGTTTTATATATGTCAAAATCATAGCTTTTGAAGAAACAACACAATTTGGCCTTACACCCCACTAGACCCGGCCTACTCGTTTTGCAAGAATACTCATAAGTAATTGATGGGTTGATATGAGCATGGCCTGTTATACACGATAGTTAAGCTATTTAGCTTTTAGTTGTATGTTTATACTAATAAACTTCAAAATTTTATAATATAAATATTTAATCAATTATATTTCACGACATAACTAAGCTAACTATAATGTGTTCTCAAATATATGATAAGGCTGAAATGCAAAAAAAAAACTTATTATAAAGGTTTTTGCTACTTGGGTATAAAAAGATCGTTGGTATGATGTTACAAGTTGATTTGAATGCTAACAAGTGTTTTATTTACGTATTTGTTTAACTTGAACTTATTTTAATAGCAACCAACATGTTTCATTAATGTTCTTGTATTAGTATATCCTCTTTTCATCTTGAACTACTTTAACTTTAAAGACTGGTTTTCAGTCTTGGATACATTTTTTCTAAAATTATATAATTTACTTCAAATTACTTATCGAATATGCTTTTTATAATCGAAAAAGATGGAGGCTGGTTCTAAGAAGAGCCGGAATAGGCAGGTGTATCATTTAAGAAATATGGATGGTTATATGATGCTTACTACGTACACTGCAAGGAATGAGAGATTGTGATTATGATAAACACGATGGTGAGTTGTTAAACATTTTGGTGTAGTTTTAAAATATCAATTAGCTCATGTAAGTTCCTTTTTGGCAATTAAGGCACAAGCTTCTGTTCTAAAAAAGAGTGATAAAAAATGCTAAAATTGAAAGTGGAGTTGTGGATTAGGTATATTTCACAACTTAAGGTAAAGTGATCATAGAACAACTTTGAGACATATTGAAAGTGGAGTTGTGGATTAGGTATATTTCACAATCCAAACAACCAGCTTACATGATTATATAGTCTGCGTTTGTGAACCATGTAATTTGAAATAAGGTTTCTTGCTTATAGCATTCACGGTTTCTTATTTTTATCCATATAATTATACTAAAAATCACTGTATTTTCTCTCTCATTTTTAATTAAATAATTTTTTATACCTTTATTATTATTTTTTTTTCTCTCCTTTACTTATAACCACTTTAAAAAATATTAAAAATTTTATAAGGATTGAACAGTGATTTTTCAAATATATCAATTCACAATAACATTTTCTCTCTCATTCACTCACAACCACCCAAAACTCTTTCATATAATATACCAAACACACTCACATACTTTGGAATCCACTATGAGTGCTCTTATGAATGGATCATCAATGCTAAAGTTAGGCATGGTTGTCTTTAGAATTAGTTGTTTGCTCTGCTCATGTGGTTTGATGACCCCAACTTACTTTTGAGTATGTATGTCTTTGATTTGTTTAGGATATTAGGTAGCTATTAATTTTCTACACTTGTAGTAAAGTTTTCACCCCCTTACTTTTTAGTTTTATTCTTTTTGAAACAGGTAGTCTTATGATGTTAACACATGTAAGACAAAGCAACACCAAAAAAAACAAAGACGCACATCCAAATATCCATAAAGATTAACAAATGGGATCCTAATTATAGAAATCTAACATCTTGCATATATGTAATCTTGCATAACCTCAAGAGAGACCAAGCAGATAACTTGAGATTTTTGGGAGCTAACATTTTGGTCACTACCAACTTTTCTGACCAGAAAAAATTTGTTTTTAAACTACAGTAATTGTGATGTGGACAAGGGTCCTATCTTAGTAAATATGATCTAAACGTGTTATCAAAAATGCTCCCACCGTTAAGCGCAAGGTACATCTACTATTTTATATAAATAAAGGCATATGAATTCACTCATTTAATCTCGATTACATAGACTTCATTACTCTGAAGACATTATCCATATGGCCTCATCCACATAAGTGTTGTCACATGAACTACCAGTATCACCTATTCGTTCATTTGTACTTGTCTATACACCATGCACACGCATATCATTCTAATTACTCATATCCACACATTTAACAATTGCAGCCCACACGATAACACTCTATGCATACAAATCACCACCTCACATATGACCCCACTCACATCATCCCCAAGTTATTTCTCAAACAAAATCGCCCACCAATTCAAATAAAATGATTAGTAATCAACCCACACCCACACTCCACCACAAATGATTACATGCGCAAAATATTATACAGTTGTCAACGCTTGCATGCATAATGGAGTCATCACTTTTAAGCACATAATAGGTCCCACAAAACGCTTAAACACAGTATCAAGGTTACTTAATCACTTTAAACCCAAACCATAAGTCACTTGCAATACATCCTCGTATCACCACCAGGATCACACTTTCGGTTTTAGATGTAACACCCACACGCCACTGAGTTATCAGCTTTTAAACATTTAACAAACTTGTACGTAAATTAGCCAAAAAAATTTTGAAAACACTAAATATGTCACACAAACCCCCCCTCACACGTAAAAACATCCTGCAAGATTTCTTTCTGCTAGTTCATGCTCGAAACTCCCATATCATGAACAACTGTTGGCCACCCTTCCTGCCACTTTCTCGGCTGTTAACCTTGAAACAACACTAAGACAACAATGGCTACTCGTCAATTACACAAACCCTAATTAGGGTTCACCACTCTCTCTAAGCTCTCTCCAGCTCGATCGCACACCACCACCGACGTACCACTGTTGACACGTGACACCTCCGCTGCAGCCTTATTTTGCCACTAATCTATCACCGAAACCCCGAAAAAAGCCTCACAACCACCCGCTCACATACTCTCACACAATACCACCACCAAAAACCACCACCTACCACCGCTAGCCACTACCAGTTCTCTCTATGTTCGCCCTTGGCCAAGCACACACAAGTCAAGGGGGAAGGGGATGAGCTAAGTTTGCGGTAGAGATTAGGATAGCTATATCCTTGTGAACTCAAATTCAAACACTCCAAAACTAAAAAACGCTCATCTTCTAACCTCACTTATCAATACCAAAGATCACTGTATAAGCTTAATGTATTATTTTTAAGAATTTTAAACTAAACGTTTCCTCTTGGTTTGTTATTGCTTTGCAACATTGATATAGAATTTATCTATTCATTTAAAAATATATGCATAATTTCCGAATAACGCCTCATTGGGCCAATTTTTTGGTTTAGGTTAATGAACCAATTTTTTGGTTTAGGTTAAAAAGTAGAGCTCACCGAATACCAGGCGTTGATTGTGAATAGGCCTTACAGTTGGTTCAACAGTCCCAAGCGACAATTCTTGTTTGAGTTACATCTGCCGACTCTTAACTGAAATCATCAGGAGATCCACCTAGAAGGATCAAACGCAACAGCTATGCCTGTCTACCTTCGCACCGCACATTCAAAAATAACCCAAAATATTTATAAAACAACTCAAGTCCATAAATTTATTGTCTGATCTAAATGCAGCAGAAGGAATGCATCGTTACGTCAGAACTAAGATCAAAAAAATCAAACACGGAGCAGTTAAAAGACAACTTATGGCGTTCACTAGAGCTTGAAGAACGTGTGTGCCATTCAAAAGGGCATGTACAAGTAAAAGTACCAATTGGCAAGCAACTAAAAAACAAAGCCCGGTTAAGTTATGTTAGTACTACCACTATTTCGCAAATAGATATTGACCTCAGCATCAAAGTACAAGCAGATGGTTGATGGGTTACTTAGCTGACAACTCTAGGTACTGACAGAATCACAACTGCTCATGAGACTGTTCGACCATAACACATAGAGGCAATATACAGATTCTTTGTCCATTTTTCCTGCAAACAAGTTTAAGAAATTAAACAAAAGAATCACCATACATACACGAGACTGATGAAAGGAATAGAAAACTCACCTTGACATGTGTGCTGGGAAATGCAGATGTGCGAAGCGTCTCCTGCGTCTCATCTACAGGTTTTCTTCTTGGGACGCTAAGAACAAAAGCAGCTTGGTCCCATGTAGCTGCAGTTGACGTTATCCTATACCCCGCATCCCATCTTTTATGAATACCTTCACTTGGATACAAAAAGTCCAGTTCCACCACCTGGGATCACATAAATAGATAGTGTTAAACATTCTATTATCTATATATTTAACCCAGCCAATTGGGCCAATCTCAAACAATGACCAGTCAAACAACAATTATAAAAACAGCAATGTTTTGGAAAAAGCACCTGGTGAGAGAATCCAGCACCACGGGACATAACAATTGCCCATCTGTTTCCTGCAGTTGCCATAGAAGTGACATGGAACCCTTCTCTCCATTTTTTATTTATCCACTTGAAAGGAAATGATTCACTGACTTTATACGACTGCTGAACGTATTGGGTACCTACATAATAAGGACAGAAGCATGATAGAATATTAAAAGAGGAGCCCTCAGATTTTACAAGATATAAATGTCCTTACCCTTAGACATTACAACCAAAGAGCTCCCATTGTTAGCACCTGCTATTGCACTAATATAATAGTTCTTCTCCCACTGTTCCATAATCCAATCCTTTAAGATACAAGCAAAGACCAACAAAATGCTTAGTAGTTCGCTTATGCATGAAAACATGCTTAAACAATGAAAACTGCAACTCTTTAAAATAAATTCAATGACATTATTCAACAAATTATACTCTTAAAACAGGACTGCATTAACACCTTGTTAAGAAATAAGGGAGACAGTTGGTAAACTTGAGAGGTGAATCCAGTGCCAGCATCCATGATAAGAGCCCATAGGTTTGAGCAAGAAGCCACACTACTGATGAGTAGCCCATCTTCATTTCCTTTCTCAATATGTTGAGCAAGTCTCAGGTCTGCCACGTTATAGTGATACCTACAGCACCACATTTACATGTGAGAGATTAAAAGGTTTAATAACAGATGAAAACTGTTTCAGCTACGAATAATTTTTTGATGTGGGTTGGAACCAGACAGGTTGATCAAAAAAATACATTTTATGAATAATTGATGTCTAATACGACTAAAAACTAGATTATTCCAATATTAATCTGGTTATTTGTATAAAGCTACTTTGAAGATTATGTGTGATTAAAATAACACTTTGGCAACTCTGTTTACCATTTAGCTTTAGCTACCTTTTTTTATTTACCCAGTTGATATGATTAGGCATAAAACATAACTGAGATTGACCAATCCGTAAGTTGTGTGAAAATTAACAAATCTGATTCTCATTATTTATTAATTTTTTTTATTCCACAAAAGAAAGGGCTATAGAGCAGCCAAACTAAGGAAACAAAATTGTGGTACCTCTGCTTCATAGGGCGGCGAGCATTATAAACACTTATCCACTGAGTTGCAGGCATTCCCATGCGGATCTTCTTCTTTGGCTGTTGATCATCTTCTTGATCAATTAGCAATCTTCCGCGCTTGTGTCCAATAAGCTAATTGTGAGTATACATACATACAAAGTACAAACATGTCAGAAGCAAAAAAGTTGAGTTTATAATACATATCAGGTTTACTATTAACCCATAGAATATATATGTAACATACTTTGAAAACATAACGTACCTTCTGAGCACCATCAGTATTTATCGGTCTAATATCCGGATTCGGACCAACTATCCCATCAAAAAGTGAAATGTATTTTGCATAATTAGGCTCCTCATCGAACTTCAAATTAACAACATATTCCACAAATATCCTAAACGGGGCAGGACAGAAGCCACAAAGTGTTTCGGAGAAGTTGCCATCTTCTTCTTGCACACAAGAAACCCTTTATTTTCACCCTAGCAAAATTAAACCGGTGCGTAAGAACACCAAAGAACTACAAATCAAATTATTTACAAAAGAAAACAGAACACTCAGTCAAAAGGCAACCTGGAATCCTTGCCATGGCAACCGACCACGAAGAAGAAACACAAGTGTATAAGCAAGGGATTCCAAATCATCTCTTCGGCTTCCTATTCTTCCAAGATGAGCATGTACACTTGCATACCGGACAGTTCCCCTTCAATATAAAAAGAAGATCAACACTAAAATAAACATTAAGAATGAATGTAAACCACATAACGATTGTGAGCTACATACCTAAATACATCTGGTCGTTGATCATATTCAACATGCATTCCAGATGAAGAATCTCGCCACCTGGTAGCTGACATAAAAAATGTTTGAAGATTTAGGTTGCAACAATATAAAGCCATTTATAATGTAAGAAAACCCAAAATAAATGGTTTACAATGTAGTAATGTACCTAAACCAAGATCAACAAGAAACAGCTTCTTCTCATCTGATGTTCCTGGAGGACCAAGCAAGAAATTCTCAGGTTTAACATCACCATGTACATACCTGCAAAACATTAACAATACTACATTATATACAATGTCTATTCATCACAAAATGGTCAATTACTAACCACATGTAGATAATCAGCTACACACATACAGCCAATAGTTAAAGGTTTATAATAATAATTAAAAATGAAATGAAGCCCTACCCTCTTGAGTGGATTTTCTCTAAAATGGAGATGGCTTCAATAGCAATGCATGCAACCATTTCCGTCGACATCCTAAAAATAACAAATAGAAAAACAAGACATCACAAGATTGCAATGGGTTAACAACTTACTAATGAAATTACATATATGTGTATGTGTGTGTGGAGATTGGTATGTATAAACCAAGTCAAAATGAAATTACGTGTGTGAGTTGTTATTCCAAACATCCCATAAGCTAGGTCCAAGCATATCCATGACCTTCAATAGTTTTCAACATCGGTTAGTACCAACTTGAGAAGAATGTTGTAGAATATTTAAGCTTAACTATGCAAATCAAAGTAGAGTAAGACATACCATTATGTAGTAATCACCTTGCCTGCCCTTATAATGCACACGTGGCACCCCATGACTTCCACCAAGCGCACTGAGAATTAAAATCCGAACAGATGATTATTGTAGCAAACTAGGACACTAAGAATGTCCAAGCATACAAAAATCAATGGAAGAACTGGCAGACTTACTTGTAAACTTGCCATTCATATGGTGGTCCATAGTTACAACCTTTGCTGCTTTTGTGTTCAAACTTCAGTGCAACCTATAATATATAAATCAGAAGAAATTCATTCCCACCACAACTATAATGACAAGATGCATAAAAAAGAAACATGTGATACCTCCACAGCTCCAGAACCAGTTCTTTCATGAGGAACTGGCGCATTGATACGGCGCCCAACATATACATGCCCAAAGCCCCCATTTCCAAGTTTTCTCTCGATTTTATATGATGGGGACCCACCAACCTGGACCTGTTATTAATGGAAACCAAAGGAAGGACAATTAACATTACTAATTGCACCATACAGAATGCAAGCTAGCTAAAAGAATAATTGAACTAAGTGCTACAATTTAAAATTTAACGTCCTAGGAGAGAGTTATCCATGAATAGATAAACTTAAATAAACTTCAACATTAGAAAATTGTCACAAAGGCAAGTTCCAAAAACACAAACAAACAAACAGCAACAAACTAAAGCTTGACTTTAAGCCACTGAACCTTCTAAATTCACCATCAAAGAGCCTTCAAAGGCAGTAAAGCTATAAAAGATCATATATTTCATCAAATAGTACAAATAAATATTAAAAAAACAAGCATTAAGACATTAATTATAGGAAGAACGATGAAACACAAGCGTACAGAAACCTAATCCTGAACGTATTAGACCATATAACCTAATTCTTAACGGTTTAATCAATCAACTATGCTATGCAAGCTACAGAAAGACTTGAGCTTAAAGATAATTTATGCACAGCTTATACAAATTGGACTTCTGTTTAACCTTTTCTGGGAGTGGAGCAGCGCTGCCTTCATCTTCAACAGCCAAGCCCTTATCGCCGCTGGGGCCTGCGCTATCGTAGTCATCCATATTCTTCTCTCCAACTTCTTCTTCTTCTTCTTCTTCTTCTTCTTCTTCTTCTTCTTCTTCTTCTTCTTCTTCTTCTTCTTCTTCTTCTTCTTCGTTCTTTATCTCCACCGCCTGCAACTCTTGCGCTTTTACAGCGTTGGCCTCCAAGCCACGTTCATCACGCACAACCACCGCTGCTTTCTTCCGTCCCCTTCCCTTCTTCTCTTCTTGTTTCCGATCAACCCCCTGCACTCTCTTGTTCCTTCTTCTCCCCCCTTCTACTTCTTCGACTGGCTTTTGATCGCTTTTCTCAGCACCAATCGGTCGCTTTGACGGTCTTCCTCTGCGTACTCCGCTACGCAGTTGAGGCATTATAAATCATCCATCAATCAAATTTGCATAAGCTGAAAAATCTTAATCATCGGAACGCCTAATCTGATTGATCACGGAACAAAATAGACTAGATGATCAGATAAAAGAGGAATCGGAATATGTATAGTGAGATTACACTCGAATTAAGGTTCCGATCGGAGGATTTTCAGAGATCTATGAAGGGAAACCGAAAATTGCTTCGGAATTTACCAAAGTCGGAATTCAAAAAGATGAGATTTTTACGTGCGTAAAAATATGCATAAATAATCTGGTTTAGTGTTGCATTCTAGGGTTTTTGCGTGCGATTTTGGGTTGTAGAATTCTAGTGAGTGCAGAATATGGCGTCTTCAATTGCTTTGTGGCGGTGATTTATTGTGGTTTCCTCGAGTACTAAAAGAAATTTCGAGAACAAAGGGAGGTAGAAACTTGAAACGCATAGACTATGCTAGGCTTGTACTCTTTCCATTTTGGCCACTAAATTTTATTTCATCTATACGGGTAATTAGACATCTACGATTACTTTTCACTATTCGTTTCAATCATGCTCTAATAAAACCATTATGTTGTGAAATTTTAGGTGTTTATAAGTTGTTCATTAAAATTTTACGTTCTTAAAAGATACAAGAGGTAAAGTATTTACTACAAGTAAGTAACATGTCTTTTCTTTTTCTCTGGCCGCCTCCACCCTTTTCAATTCTATGCAAAAGGTACACATTCTGTTTCTATCCGACAAGGGTTAACACCGCAGCTAAAGACCAAGAACACTACCATAGACTCGATCCCTTATTCGGCATATCACTACTATCATATATGTGTCTAAACGGGGACACCCACATTTGTCATCATATCTGCTGTGAACGATCATTCTCAAGTTTTGATCATGTGCCGATGTTTTAGAGGTTAATTGATTTAAATACTTGATTTTACATCGTTGTTATTATGGAATGAGTTTATTGTTTGCATTTTGTTCATAGGTGTTTGAAGCCTAGAATGAGCTTAATTGGAGGCAAATGAAGCAAAACACAAAACTACGAGTACTGAAGTGGTAAATATCAAAAGTTACAAAAAAGGCATAGCGAGAGGCATACCAGCATATGATACGCCATACGCGGGTATGGGCATATTATACGTCAGTCAGCGTACCAGCGCATATGGATGGGTATATTTGGTAACAAGAACAGAAAGTTAGGCGTCGAAGACCAGTAATAGGTGTATGATATGACCAGGGTCGGCATATCATACGTTAGTGGCTAACAACCTCCGAATTTTTTCAAGTTTATTTAAAACCAAATCAAAACTAATTCGAGGTAGAATTTTTCCCAACCGAAAATAGGTGATTTCAATGAGCTTTTTGGTACTTTCAAGCCCCCCAACTCATTTTAAACCATCTTTGCAGGACCGGTGAAGGGTGGTCACTTATAACACAACAATACAAAGAGGAGATTAACTAGACTAATCAAAAAGTGAGACTGGATTAACCAAAAGAGATGATACAAAGAACACAAGTAAATAAGAGACAAAACAAGATAGCAAAATACACAAGGAGATGGTTTTCAAGATTGCAGTATATTGCCTTCTCAAGTTCTTTTACAACTGTTACAAAGCATAAAGGAAAGTTATAAGTACTTGATATACATATACTACATCCTACAGCCGGCCATACTTTGAAGGCCAGCCGGATACAATTGACTAGACACCACACAAAATCAATTATAGAGTCAAAAGGCAGATTGCCTTTTGACTTGTGACTATGACATGTCATAGCTTACATCCTAATATATTACAAAAAGGATAAAGTACATGAAGTAAAAAGTTACAGACTCAACACCTCAATGTACAGTTACTAAAAGCATGGACCTTTTCACTAACTCATGCAAGTTGGTGAATTTACAGAGTTGCAGCGGAAAGGGATCCAGCTTTATTTAGAGTACATCAGATAAGCATGTACACTAAAAGTCTTCGAAAGGAATCTGTCTTCAAGAGTTGAGCTTCGGAAGAATTTGTCTCTGAAGCTTCGAAAGACTTCATCTTTGGCTTCAGAAGATATTAGTCTTGGCTTCGGAAGATTTCACACTTAGAATATTTCAATTGCATGTGTGAAACTTCTGAAACATTCTTCTTCAATGTACTTGTGCAGCATGCAGGAGACTTGAAGTGTTTAGAGTTGCATCAGCCTTAACATGTATTCCTTACAAACTCCCCCTAGGCTGATGCTACCAAAACTCTTTGAAGACTTTAGATATCAGCAGTCCTCATTATGATGATGACCATCCCTTTCTTCATGAGATGATCAGGATCATTCAGACTCTCAAAATGTCTTCTCATATCAAAGAGATCATACAGAGGTAGATTGAACATGTCCTGCCATGTGTAGACATCCTTAATGCCTTGATCTTTAAAGACATGCCATCTTTCTGGATGTGTGGTGTATGTTCAAGACAAGATGGGTCTTCCTGCTGCTAGACGAGCCGCTTGATTAGGAGTTGATGTAGCATCCTCTGGTTGCACATCCTTAGGATGTTCTGACTCATTCTGAGGTTCAAAAAAGGATGTAATCTTCTTCTTCTATGGCTTTGGCTTTGAAGCCATCCTTTTCTTTCTCTTTGTTTCTTTTAACTGAGAAGACTAGACTGCAGCACCTGATTGATCTTTTTTGTCTTTCTCAGTTGGGTCTTCCACTCTCATAGGTTCAGAATGAGAGGGAGTCTGACCCTGCTATGGATCAGAAGATGAAGCTTGTTAAGATTTAGCAGGAGGTCCAGGTTATGTTGTCTCTAGTTGTTCAACCTTAACCTCCACTTCAGGTGGAACTTGACTTGGAGGGGAGTGTAAGTCAATCAGCTCACCACTCTTGATCTTCCGCTTGATTACCCTGATATGCTCATCCATGGTGGATAGAGACATAGGGCCAAGTCTCCTTTCGGAGAATCCATACAGCTTCAAGAAGCTCATCATCCTCTGCCTGTCTGCAGACTTATTCATGTTCTTCTGGATGATGGCTTTTGACTTAGCAGATTCTTCCTTTAGCTTCCTTTTAGTTGTCTTTCTTCCTTGACTATCTCAAGTTCAAGTTGTTTGAGATACTCAAACTCAACATAGTCATAGGATAAGGGAAGAAGCGCATATGCCTGATAGAGGCCTGTGGCACTCAAGTAGTTTATTATCTTGATCCTGTCTTCTTCTCTATCCACCTGAGGTTCTTGTTGAACCACATCCTCATGTGCAAGACTTTCTTGAACTGGGGAGAGAGTAGGCACATGCTTATATAATCTTTTTTTTCTTCTTTCTTCTTTCATTTGTACCAGTAGTTCAGCATCTTCTGCCTCTTTCTTCTACTTTGACCTTTCTCTGTCAACCACTTCATTTAACTCTTCTAAAAGGAGAGAAATAACATTGTTTATGTCATAGTTCCTGGTCTGCAAGTAGTTGATCCTGACTGCCCTCAACTCATCATCTTGAGTGTTTGGTCTGGGGGCAGCCCTGATAGCAGTTTCCATGAGTCTTGCAGACCCAGAAGAGGAACTTTCTCCCCTTAGCATCCTTTTCCCCTCTCTCTCCTTCTCAATCTCCTTAGATGTCATTTTTCTTTTCCCTTTGTCACTCACAGACCTTTGTGACTCCGGGTGGAGAGAGCTTTGGTGCTTGGTGTAGCATCCAAGCTCTGGCTAGAGAGAGGTTGAGAAGCACCTTCACCAGTAGGTGTCTTAATAAGTGTATGAATCTCTATAGCAGTTGATGATGATAAGACAGGGCTCTCAGGTTCTGCCACTGGGCCTTCAGTCACGGTTTCCCTTATGAAACTAATCTTAGGGTCTGCCTTAACATCTAGTTGACCGATGGCATTACCTGATTGCCTTAGTCTCCTTTCGAAGCTGAACTCTGCAGTGATCCTGTCTTGGATTCTATGAGCCAGCCTGTCAGCTTGTCTTGATTGGCTTTGATTTAAAAGTCGTATGTTGACTATATCCAAACCCTCATAGAAGTTCAAGGTTTGAAAATTGAAGACCTCTTGCTGCCCTTGAACTCTAAGAATGATGACGGCTCTTCTGTTATTGTCATACCTCCACCCAATGATGTGATTTGATGTTGGTGGAGATGACATATCCCTTGGTATTCCTTCCTCAAACAGACTCTGTATGTAAGAGTCTATATAGTCTACATTAATGTGAACTTAAGGAAGTTGTTGAGTGTGCACAATTGCAAGTGAGGATGGTGAGTCCTCAATGTCCACACTCTCTAAAGAACTCCCAGTTCTGTGATTGTAATGACTTTCTCCCCCTTTTTGGTAGCATCACCCTCTTGCATAGGTAAGCTAGGAGTTAGGTCAATCACATCCACATGTTCTTGTGTTCCTGGTTGAGCTCCTCTTAAAGGTCTCCCAGCTAGTTTTTCCTTAAGAAATCTTACGTTGTTGATCATTGACCCTATTTTGCAAGGTAGTCACTTGAGATTCAAGGTGACTGATCTTGGAGACTAAATAGGTGCATGTTTGAGACAGTTTTTGCACCTTTAGTCTTAAATTCCCCTCATCTTCATCAGAAGAATCATTGGGGGATGAGATGATTGGACCAGAGTCCTCTTTCTCATCACCGGCTTCAGGTTCTTGGCTGCTGGATTTTCTTTGCGCACCGGTAGCCTCAGTTGAGGTGTTAGTGGGCTGAGTTGCCATGGTTGAGGTCTTAATGATGGAATCACTTGCAAAAGTGAGAGCCTCTTCCATATGAACATCCTGAACAGGTTCAGAAGTGTCCACCTCAGTAGTAGGTGACTGATGTGGGCTAGAAGTAGGAGACTCAAGAGCACTCATCTCTCTTGGAGTAGGGGAAAAGAAGAAAGAATCATGGTACTCACTGAAACCTAGATCTTCATCAGTGTAGAAGTCAAGGTTGGGATTGGTTGGTTTTAGTCCAAGGTTGAGGATGGTAACTGTCCCCTAAAGGTTGATCACTTTAGTGTTGAGACTCAAAGTGATGGATTAAGGCATTTGGGCTTATGAGCTCATCAAGCTGAGCATGAGGAACCTCAGCACTGATTATTGAAGGAATGGGAGTTGTCTGCTCCTCAGGAGAAGTAGGAGCTCCAGTGTCCACTTTTTCCTGTGTGGGTGAGTATATGGGGACCTGCACAGACTGAATAGTCTGTGGAGGGGTTCGTTTGTGTTTTTTCTTTGGTAGGTGAGGGTGATTTGTGGCTGTTTAGGTGGTTGGGATGTAGAAGGTATGGGTTCAACACTAGTTGGCCCTGCTAGATTGTCACCTTGAGCAATGAGCTCTAACATATTTGGGACAAGGGTTGTTTCTACCCCAGAGAAGCCAATAGTGGGCTTTCTCAGTATTTTAAAGATGTCAGGCTTCATCTGTACCAATTTAAGAGTATTACCTGTTTCCTTAACTGTGAGCCCAGTTCATAGTTAAGAATGTATTAAACATATCTAGGGAACATATAGTACTCTAAGAGTCCAAGGTTGCAAGCAGATAGTATAAACAAACTGAGAGTACCTGAACTTGACTCCTTGAACCATCCCATGAACAATGAAGGAGAGATCCTCAAAAATCTGGTCCCATCCACCATGCTTGTTTGATAATTTGTGGATAACCACATGGAGCCGAATTTCCATTAGGATGAGACCTTTCCTTTCCTAAAGGTCTTAACAGAAAAATGTCCCTCATAGCCCATCTACTCAAAGGACTGGTTAACAGCTTCTTTGGGAAAAAAACACCTCACCTTTTTCATCATCTAGCTGAAGATGCATGTTGATGATAGCCGGAGTAATGAAGACTGTTCTCCCCTGCACTGTGGCAGACAATGCCTTCTCCCCATCCATGATGACCTCTTGGCAGGTCTTCCAAAATTCTAGCAGTTGATCCTCATAAAAAGTAGGATCAATGGTAAGGAAGTGAAGTAGTTTGATAGAGCTAAGAAACGACAAACCTCTGAGAAATGTGGATCTTTCTCAGAGTGTAATAGAGCAACTTGGTTATGTTGCCTGTTTAACTGCATGGTAAAGTTCGGATCATTTCTGTGGTTAAGGTTGGCCGTTTTGAAGAAGCTTCCAAATGAAGAAAGAAAAAAAAAATTCAGAGAGAAATTTGTGGTTTTAGGTCTGGAGGAAGAAGGAGATGACAGACAGAGGGGAAAACCATTGGGTTTATATGTGAAAAAGGATTTCAGATAAAGTTTAATGAAAGAGGATAAACTTTGAAATCTGGATGTCGGTCTCACCTTTGAAAAAGTAGTTTACTTATGCTCAAAAAGTAGTTTTCTTGGAAGTCAAAAAGCTTTCGAAGGTAAATTATCCTCTGAAGTTTTAATGCAGAAAGCTTTCGAAGGTAAAATGACTTCGAAAGATTTTCCTAGGAGTTATGAAAATTTTGCTTCGGAAGAAAAACTAAAACTTGAATGCTTTGTTCAAAGAAACAAAGCTTCCAAGAGTTAATTTTGCTTCGGAAGAAAATGGTCCTTGAAAACACATAAGTGTTTGAGACAAGTATTAAGCTTCAGAAGATATTTCAGAAATTTCTTCCGAAGGTAAAATTCTTAGACAGTTATTTGTTTTGAAGGCATGATTTTCTTCTGAAGGTAAAAACATATCTTCCAAAGGATTAAAATTTTCAGAAATCTAAGAAAAGTCTTCAAAAAGATTTTCATCCAAAGAAAACAAGAGCTTATGAAAGTGATGAACTAGACAACTTAAGACACATAGATTTTAAGAAATAATAAGAATTAGTTTTAAGAAAAAAATACTCGAAGTTTATCATCCCAATAGCTGATACAAGATATTTAAATCTTTGTTCATCAAAAGTTTTTGTAAACAGATTAGCATATTGTTCATTTGTGTGGACTTTGACTAATTTAATTAATCCTTTTTCATAATCATCTCTTATTAAATGATACCTAAATTGATGTGCTTGGTCCTTGAGTGCTGCACAGGATTCTCTATGATAGAGATAACACTATTGTTGTCTATCTGAAAGAGAGTCTCCTTGAAGTTTAATCCATAGTCAAGCATCTGATTCTGAATCCAAAACACTTGAGCATAGTAGCTTGCAGCAGTAATGTATTCAGCTTCAGCAGTTGATGCAGAGACACGGGATTGTTTCTTGCATTGCCATGAGACAACCCTTCCACAAAGAAACTAACATCCCCCAGATGTAGACTTTGCAGTCATGTTGCAACCACCATAATCACTATCTGTATAGGCATGCAAATTGAAGTTAGAATTCTTAGAATACCACAGACCAAGTGTTAAAGCACCTTTGAGGTATCTTAGAATCCTTTTGATAGTGATGAGATGAGACATCTTAGGTTGGCTTGATATCTTGCACAAATGCATGTAGCAAACATGATATCAGGCTTGCTAGCAGTAAGATACATAAGAGACCCAATCATAGCCCTATAAAGGTGTTCATCCACACACTCCCCCTTAAGATCAGGTCCAAGGGAGTGGTTTCTTGCTATAGGTGTTTTAGCAATCTTACAATCAGTCATGTTGAACCTCTTAAGTATGTCTTGAACATACTTTGACTGACTAATAAGATGCCATCTTCAACTTGCTTCACTTGAATCCTAGAAAGAAATTGAGTTCCCCCATGGCACTCATTTCAATCTATCCTTCATCAGCTTCTCAAAGTCTTTGCAGAGCCTTGGATTAGTTGAACCAAAGATGATGTCCTCTACATATACTTGAACTAGCAGTATATCATTTCCCTGTCCTTTGATGAAGAGAGTTCCATCTATAGTACCTCTCCTGCATCCATGTTTGCAAAGATACTGAGATAGAGTCTCATACCACTTCCTGGGTGCCTGATGCAGCCCATAAAGAGCTTTGTCAAGCTTGCAGACATAATCAGGATGATCAAGATCTACAAAACCAGGTGGTTGTTTGACATACACCTCTTCATCAATCACTCTATAAAGAAAAGCACACTTTACATCAAGTTGATAAACCTTGAAGTTCTTGGATGCAGCAAATGCCAAGAATATCCTAACAGCTTCTAGTCTTGCTACAGAAGCAAAGACATCGGTGTAGTCAATCTCATCTTCTTATGTGTATCCTTGAACAACTAGTCTAGCTTTATTCTTGATGATAATGCCTCTATCATCCTTCTTGTTCCTAAACACCCATTTGCTTCTAATGGTAGTCTTCTCATAAGGAAGAGGACACAGGTTCCAAACTCTCTGTCTTTGAATTGAAGCAACTCTTTTTGCATGGCTTTAACCCAACTTCCATCCTTTAAAGCCTCATCAACTTTCTTTGGCTCTATCTGGATAATAAACAAGAGTGAAGACAAACATTTGCTTCCATGGGTTTGTCCTCTTGTTCTTACCCCTGTGTCAACATCTCCAATGATGTTTGTGGTGGGTGAGACTTATGGATCCTTAGCTGAGGGATCACAACAAGTTGCTGAGAGATCCAAATTTGAGAAATTTAGATCTGGCATAGATGTTTCTCCCCACATCAGCACACTTATCAAGAGAGACTTGATCCAATAAGTGTGTGACATCATTAATGTTGTCATCAATGGAGTGTTATCAGATCAAGAAATTCCTGATCACTATCACCACCTCCATTATTCTCTTTTACATTTGAAGCATCTTTATCTATTGTGCAGCCTTTGACCTGGAATTTGAAGGATCCCAGATGTATCAGCTGAATTTGTCATTGTGGTGCTGATAGACACTTCATTTGCAGAAGTAGTTCCAACTACAGCTGAAGATGTGTTACTTAAAGGTCTTCTCAGCTCAAATCTTAGATCAGGATCACCTTTTAAAAGATTTCTGCAGATCCTGAAACAGTCTGATAAGATTGGTTAAAACAGTTGGTAACTAAATCAAGATTAAATAGCCAATCAGGACCAGAACCAGCCACATAGGATGTGTTTTCATTGAAAGTCACATTGGTTGACTCCTCAACAATTCTAGTTCTAAGATTGTATACTCTGTAAGCCTTAGCTTAGGAAGAGTATCCAATAAAGTGTCCATCATCTGATTTCTCAGCAAATTTGGCAATTTGATCTTTGGTATTCAAGATGGTGCAAGGACAACCAAATGACCTGAGAAAACCAATGAAGGGTTTCCTCTTGTGCCAAAGTTCATAAGGAGTTTTGCCATGAGTCTTAACCACTAAAACTCTGTTCTGCACATAGCAGCAGTGTCGGCTGCCTCTGCCCAGAAGGTGATAGGCAACTTAGAGTCAGAAACATGGTTCTTGCAGCTTAAATCAGTGTTTTGTTTCTCCTCTCAGCAACACCATTCTACTGAGGAGTCCTGGGAGCACTATATTGTCTTGTAATACCATTTTCCTCAAAAATGTATCAAGGATTTGGTTCTTGAATTCAGTTTCTTGATCACATCTCATGGTTTTAACCTTGTGATCAGATTGATTCTCAATCCTTAGGATGAAATTATTTAGAATCTCAGGAGTCTCATCCATAGTTCTAAGGAAGAAGATCCAAGTGAATCTTTTAAAGTCATTTGTGATCACTAAACAGTAAGAGGTCCTTCCTAGACTCATTACACTGGTGGGGCCAAAGAGATCCATATGTAACAAGTGTAGGGGTGTAATGATGGAGTTCCTTTCCTTAGGCTTGTGAGATACCTTATATTGCTTCCCTTTCAGGCATGCAACACAATGCTCATCACTTGTAAACTCTTTCTTTGGCATTATAGTTACCAAATCATTCTTAATAAGTTTATTCATGTTTTTAAAGTTTACATGGCACTTTCTTTTGTGCCTTAGGAAAGACTAATCACTATTGGCTTTAGACAGAAAGCATGAAACTTCTACAGAGGGAGATGTTTCTTGTAAATCCATCTTGTCCATGTTCCCTCTCCTGGGGGCTCTAAGCAGAATATGCTCATGAGGAATGACCACCCCGGGCTTGATAACAATGCACTCATGCACAGTAAAGAGCATGTTATGACTCTGATCACAAAATTGGGATACACTCAGAAGATTGTACCCAAGCTCCTTGACAAAGTTTACCTTTTCAATGTTGAGCTTACCATTTGTGACCTTGCCCCTTCCAGAAATGTAACCACCTTCATCTCCTCCAAAAGCAACTGGCCTCCATCAATCCTTTCAAAGTTCTGGAGTAGTGACCTATTGTCTGTCATGTGCCTGGAACAGACACTGTCAATGATCCAGACATTCTTGTTTGTCTTGAGTTGTCCTTGCACAAAGAAAATGATTAGTTACATTTGGAAACCCAAGCCTTACTTGTCTTGGGCTCACTAAGAGAAACAGAAGGTAATACAGCAGTAATAGATCCTATAGTAGTGCTTGGAGGATCTTGAGCTGTTGTTGATGTAGAACTTCTAGTCACTTGGTCTTTCTTTGACTTCCACACCACCTTTGGAAGTTTGGACTTAACATTCAACACTTCGGTAGCTTTTGATTCTTTAGAAGTTTTGATGACCGGTCCTTCGGAAGATTCTGCAGACACTGCAACAGACTTTAGTGCTTCGGAAGTATTCCTTCCTTCCGAGACCAAATTTTCTTCCGAAGGCAATTTTCCACTTACCTTCTTCTTAGTTCTAGAGCTTTTGAAGGAAACAGATTTTCCTTTTGAATCTTGAATCTTCTTGAAACTCTTGGAAGTGCTTGTCTTGATCATGTGAAGAGTACCTTTAAGATTGTATGGACAATCCTTAGCAAGATGAGCTATACTTTCACACATGACACACTCTATTTTCTTCTTCCTAAGAGCCTTCTGTTAGGAGCAAGACTGACTTTGATCACATCCCTTCTCCACCTTCATATTTGCAGATGCTGAGATGGTCTTTTGGGCTGAGAACTGTTCTTGGAGTTGGATGGTCCAGGTTGTGTAGCAGTGGTACACAACAGATCAGTCTGCTTCTTGGTGCTGAGATGATTTGAACATGAAGATGAACTCTTAGCAGAAAAGGTTAGGTTGATGTTTTCAATCTTCACCACTTCAAATCCTGCAGAGATAAACACTTGTTTCTGCTTGGAATCAAAAGTGGCCTTGATCTCTTGAGCCTTCCTAGCTTTTCTTTTGCTCTTTCTGATCAAGTTCTTCCTCATAGACTTGGTCATCATAGTCTTTTTCTTCTCTCAGAAGGATGTGGCCATTCTTAGAATCCTCCTCTTCACTCTTCTTAGAGGAATTCTTCACTATCACTTCTTTATCCTCTTTACTCAAAGGATCTATGAGAGGAAGCTCATCTTCACAAGTTTCACATCTGGGTGATCTTATAAACAAGATTGTGTGTGGAGGAGCTATCTCATTTGATCCCAGTCCCTGCTTGTTTTGATAGCACACCTTGTTATGTAGGGATGAGGATATCATGTTCTTGAAGGTCTCTTCTTCAAGAACACACTTTTCTGCCCTGGCTTTGCTGATCACAAGCTCAGCCTGGCACTCAGTCAGCTTAGTTATGAGATCCTCGATCTGAGTCCTAAAGTTTGTATGCTCATGTTTTAGAACTGAAATAATTTTCTCTAAGTCCTCTATTTTAGTTTACAAACATTTTTAGACTTTCTAAAATCAGATTTTAAGATGTTTAAGGACTCAAGATCAGATCTCATGTCTAAGTTGTAGGACCTGTATCTGTTAACTTTAGCAATGCATTCAAGGGTACAGAGATGTTCTAATACCTTGGCTTTATCATGATCTGCCATTAGTGCTTGGTTTGGAGAAGCATCTTTCACCTGAAAGCTCCAGTCAAAGCCTCCTTCTTCAGCAACAACTATAGCTTGCTGCTTTGGCTTCTCATCTGGGTAGCTTTGTCAGTGTAGTTGGTCTGGATTGTGCTTGGCCACCACTTGTTCTTGGTTCCTTACACTCTCTAGCAAAGTGACCCATCAAGTTATAGTTATAACACTTAACTTTGCTATTGTCCAGTCCAAAGTTTCCACTGGTTGCATTGTTGGGAAATTTCCTTCCAGTCCGCTTGTAGAACTTCTTAGCTCTATGAGTGAGAAGAGCCATCTGTTGGACTATTTCTATATACTCCAGATCATCTGGATGGATACAGTCCAGGTCTTCAAGGGTGAAAAGAGAGTTGCCATAACTTTTATCAAAAGACACAAAGGCTTGAGAAGAACTTGTCTCTTGAAATGGGCTTCCTTGAGTGTAGTTCTCCCTTGGTGTCTCAGGAAGGTGATGAAAAGACCCTTTTGTATGTTGTTAGGGTAGCATATGAGATGATGTTGGGGTTTTATGTTGTCCCTTTCAACCACATGAAAGGTTGAACCCATTTGATTGTTGGAGTTTCCAGATGAATCTTGCATGTTCATCTCCATCTGGTAGCCACTGAGAATCCCATACAACTCTATCAGAGTAAGAGTTTTCAGGTTCTCAGTTCTCTTGATAACCACATAATAGTGTGTCCATTGCCTAGGAAGTGAGGACATGAACTTCCTTACAATGTTTCTATTCTCAAGAGCAACTCCTCCATCTACTAGGGTATCCACAATCTCAACATACCTAAAATATTACTGAGTCATGGTTTCACCTGCTTTGAAAGTGAAGTTTTCAAACTGTTGCTTTAGGAGATACTTCTTGTTCTCCTTGGCTTCAGAGGAACCCTCATACATCAGTTTCGATGCATCCCACAGCTGCTTAGTTGTTTTGCATTTCTTGAAACCTTTATATACAGAGTTAGGAAGACCGGTCTGAAGGGCTGTCATGGCTTTCTGGTCAATCTCAACTCTCTTCCTATCTTCATCAGAGTAGTTAGCCACAGCTTTGGGGATCATACCACCACCAATAGCAAAAGGGATGCTTGGTATGTAAGGTCCATTCTTAATAGACTCCCACATTCTTGAATCTAGAGACCTGATGAAACCTTCCATTCTTTGGCACCAGGTGTCAAAGTCATCAAGAGTGATCAGTGGCGACTTGTTCATGGTTCCAGTTTCCATATCAGTCTTGGAAATGGCTGTCGTTTGAAAAGTTTAATATTTGTGTGTGAGGGATCTAAAGATGTTGAGATCTTATACCAAGAGCCTGGAATGCTCTGATACCAAATGCGGGACCGGTGAAGGGTGGTCACTTATAACACAACAACACAAAAAGGAGATTAACTAGACTAATCAAACAGTGAGACTGGATTAACCACAAGATATGATACAAGAACACAAGTAAATAAGAGTCAGAACAAGATAGAAAACTACACAAGGAGATGGTTTTCAAGATTGTTGTATATTGCCTTCTCAAGTTCTTTTACAAGTGTTACAAAGCATAAAGGAAAGTTATAAGTACTTGAGATACATATACTACATCCTACAGTCGGCCATACTTTGAAGGCCAGCTGGATACCATTGACTAGACACAACACAAAATCAATTGTAAAGTCAAAAGGCAGATTGCCTTTTGACTTGTGACTATGACATGCCATAGCTCACATCCTAATATATTACAAAAAGGATAAAGTACATGAAGTAGAAAGTTACAAACTCAACACCTCAATGTAATGTTACTAAAAGCATGGACCTTTTCACTAACTCATGCAAGTTAGTGACTTTACAAAGTTGTAGCAAAAAGGGATCTAGCTTTATGTAAAGTACATCAGATAAAGCATGTACACTAAAAGTCTTCGGAAGAAATCTGTCTTCAAGAGTTGAGCTTCGAAAGACTTTGTCTTTAAAGCTTCGGAAGACTTCATTTTTGGCTTTGGAAGATATTAGTCTTAGCTTCAGAAGATTTCACACTTAGAATATTTTAGTTGCATGTGTAAAACTTCCGAAGCATTCTTCTTCAATGTACTTGTGCATCATGCAGGAGACTTGAAGTGTTTGGAGTTGCATGAGCCTTAACATGTATTCCTTACAATCTTCCAACTTAAGATTCAATAATTCAAGAGGATGATGCGTGACTAAGCTTTTCATAATTGCTTCCAGGAGTATGAGTCTCCTCAAGTGAGACAATTGGTATTCTTTGTTTAGGTTTTTGTAATGAACATTAGACTATTGAATGAGTTTTGTTTTTTCTATCAGTTTAAAAGATTTACTTGTAAATAAAGTTGTATGCTTGATTATCAGGTTTTGGTTTCCTTGTATCGTGAGCTCATTAAGAAATGTAAACAGATTGATATGAGCAAATTAGTAGTCTTATGAACGAATGAGTCTTAAAAGATTGTTCTTGGGTTACCACTTTAAATCAAAAATTAAAATATTGAAGTTAAGTTCTTACAAATCCTAGTTTGAAACACATCAATTGTTGATCTTGCGGAATTGGAAACCCGGAAGTAATTTTTTTTCAGAATTTTAGTAAATTCATTCCAAAGTTTGTTGCACTTGTGTTCGTGAATTCATCCAAAGTTCCAATTTGTAATATTAAAGTTCGAGTAGCAAATATAATAACACAATTATATCACAGATTGTTGTGAAAAATGTAATTCAAGCACAAGTATTATGCCACTATCATGTTTTAGTGAAAGTGATTGAAAGTGATTGTGTTATGCTATTATCGCGTCTTTTAATGATAATGCTATTATGCAGTTTGCGCTATGTTGTTATAATAACACAACAAAAATTGTACGAGATAACTTTGTAAATTATATAATAGCATCGTTACTTTTCATAAAACCAGTAATAACACCATATAAATTGTATAATAGCATAATATATCACATATTATTGTAAAATTTTCAAAAAAAAATATAACTTAAAATATAGCAATATTATACACATATTAAAAATAAAAAGATGTTGATTTTATTATATATATTTTTAATGAATAATAATGTATATAAAAATTATTTTAGTTTTAAAAATTAGGTGGAAATTTTAGTTAGTGAAAAAAAATAAACAAAAGTAACTTTTTTTCATTAGTTACAGAGTTTTTTTTGTAACACCAATGACGAATATACCTACATCTACTTGGTTAGTACACTAGTTGTCAATTGACGGGATGTCATCAATCTCATCAATTGATATAATTAATTAATGTTTGGATTGATTCTAATGATTTTTAAACTAATAAATATTTGTATTAGATCCGTCTAGACGTGGGCAAAAAAACTGGTTCGGGAATTGGTTTGACTAGAAAAACCGAAACCGGTTTGAGGCCCAAACCGGTTTCAACCCGACCCAAACAGGCCAGTTCTTATCGATTTGATCTTTCCACCTTCGAAACCGGTTTCCAAACCAGTCCCCGAACCGGTGTTCAACTTGATTTTAAAAAAATAGTTGTTGTGTAATGGCTATATAGCCGTTTGGACCCATTTTGACCGTTTTTTGAGGATTTTTTATCATTATACCCCTATTAGGTTAATATATATCGTATTGGATGTTTTGATTGAATCACAACAACTTAAAACACTCTCTACTCTCAAAAATCTCGAAAACGCTCTCACAAATACTTTCATTTTAAACAATCTCATAAAAAAATCTCTCAAATGACTTCATCAAATGCTCAATCATCCATTGGTTATGAAGTGTCTTCAAGCAATGTGGTGATAGCAATCCTTCCTACGAATAGGAACCCCGAAGTATGGTGCAATTATGATTTATGTCAATTGGCTAGCGGTCCAAACAAGACTCGTTGTAAGTTTTATCATAAGTTTTTCAAAAAAGATGCAAACACAACGTTAAAAAACCATATTTCAAATAAATATTGTAAGGCGTTAAAAGGTGAACCTTCTCAAGGTCAAGCTTTGATGACAAACGAAGTAAATATTTGGGCTTAAAATGTTGATGTGGTTCAGGAGCAAATGGCACAATTTGTAATTCAAGAAAGCTTGTCATTCAAACATTTCGACAATGAACGTTTGACTCGACTCATTCAATGAACTCTCCAACCATGTTACACCAATGTAAGTCGTGCTACTATTCGAAGAGATTGTTTAAAAATGTGGAAAAAGCTAAAAATGAATTAATATCTTATTTTAAAATTTTACAAACTAGTGTTAACTTAACTAGTGATTTCTGGTCGACACCTTACGGTTCACCGGACTCGTACATTTGTGTCACCACCCATTGGGTTGAACCCGATTCATGGCAAATGATGAAACATACGATTGTGTTTGAATTGTTTGATTATTCTCACACCGGCCATAACATTTTTTTATTTTATTGATAAAATTATTCAAACGTATAAATTAGAAAACAAAATATTTTCTATATCTTTTGATAATCCATCAAATAACACTCTTGTGATAGATCATTTGAAATTAAAATATAAACCAATGTGTAAGCTTGTGTTTTTTCATAGTCGATGTGTTACACACATGACAAATTTAGCCGTTCAAGACGGTTTAAAAACAATTGAAATAGTGAAAGATTGTTTTAAAAGAATGTTACTTGACATTTTTAGCAATAACAAAAAATATACTAGATATTACAAGTTTTGTAAAAACACAAATACCAAATATTTAGGCCCGAATTGGGACGTACCAACACGATGGAATTCCACTTGTAACATGTTTGAAAAAACTATTAAACAAAAATAAAGTTTAATAGCCTTTCATAATAGTTTGGTAAGTCGTGAAAATACAAATTTTCTTACCATTCGTCGGGTTGGGCCGTTATTGAAAAAGTAACAAAAATAGTTTAAAATTTTAAAAACGCAACTACGTGTCTTTCCGGAGTTTATTATCTAATGAGTCCGTTAGTATTTCACCAAATTGATTTTATGACTTCAAAATTAAATGAGATGTCGTGTAGGGGTAGACCTTTATTTGGATATGATATCCCCAAGAAAGAAAAACTTATAAAGTATTTTATAAAAATGCCCCGGTTATTACATGTGCCACTGCTTTAGACCCTTATTTAAATTTATTGGGGGTTGAAACTTTATTTGATAAAAATACTTTTAATTTGGTTTTAGAAGTTGATAACTCAATGTATAGTAAAACTTTAAAAGTTACTTTTAACAAAAAATAAAAAATGATGTTTATTTATTAAAGTACAGGAAAATATCACAAATCCATGAGGCTTTAAGGCATGCGGCAAATGCCAAAAGTTTGAATGATCCAATGTTTGATTTATATAATACTTTAAGGGAAGAATGTAATAAACATCAATATGGTAACACTCCGAGTAGTGAACTAGGGAAGTATGTTCTTACAAACTTTTTATCCACTATGGCTCCACAAGATTTTAAAATTTTTGACTTGTTGGCTTGGTGGAAAGGTAAGAAAGAACAAATTCCCATCCTATCCACCATAGCTCGCGATTTACTAACCGTCCAAGTTTTCATGGTAACTTCAGAATCTGCTTTTTCTGTTAGTGGCAAGGTTATATCAATAAGAGAACTTGACTCACTCCACAAGCGGTTGAAATGTCAATTTGCTTGAAAGATTATTTGGATGTCATGGAAAGAGTACAAGACAAATGCTAACCTGAAGGAGAATTGGAATACGAAGCAGAATTATACGAGAACGAGATAAAGAGCGGATTGATTCCCAGAATGACCAATGATGAAACGGCATATGATGACTATCTTCATAACAGTTCCGGTTCCGGTGACGAAGAATAAACGTACAAATATGTAATGGACGAACGAAGAAATGACTATGCTAAATGATAGTTTTAAAAACTATTATTTAAACTTGTATGTTGTTTAAATTGTATAAATGTTTATATAGTTTACTTTTATTATGCTTCTCACTTTAAGTGTTTGATTAATTTTATAAATGTTTAAATATACATCTTTAATATAAATAAAAATATGATTATATATTTTATAACAAAAAATGTAAAAATTAATATAATATACAAAAAATTGTATATATATTTTAACAAAAAGTTTTAATTTTCTTTGAATTTGAAAAATTAATTATTATATGAAGTTAAAAAAACCGAACCGGTTTCCAAACCGACCCAAACCCGTTTGGGTTTAAACCTGGTTGTATATGCATTTTTTAATGATAAACTGAATTTTAATTTGAATTATTTAGTTAATGGTATATTTTATTAGTTTGTGTTATTTTATTTAATTTATCTCGTCAGATCTTACATAAACAATTTTTTTAATATGCAAAAATAACAAAATTTTCAAAAACCATCATAATATTTTTACATAGATATGTTACTCTTTTATTTTATATGTTTGTATGTATATGTATGAGAAAATTTGAATACAATGCCTTTTTTTATATTAACGTGTATATATCTAACCTAATGTTTGAATATTTAATTGGAATGTGTATAATTCCTCACATATGAAAGGGAAGGTGTGATTCCACTGATTGAGTGAAAAATTACAAATTTATTCTTTTTAGTGGCCAACCAAATACGCTCTCAAATGAAATGTTTTCCATTTAAATTTTATTCATAAAAATTCATGAACCAAACATGACTCAAATATTTTTTATGTACAATATTTGATAATTTTAATAACATAAAAAACTAATTGTTCATAAAGGTATAAATATAAACTAATTGTTCATGAACCAAATGAAGGTAGAATGATTGTATAAAATAATAAAGTAATTTTTAAATGATGAACAAATTTGATAAAATTTATAAAAGTTTGTAATAGTGATATGTAAATAAGACAAATTTGATAAAATTAAAAGAACAAATTAATTGTTAATAAAGATGTAATACTTCTTTGTGTAATGAATTCGATTGAAAATATGACAACTTTTATTTTAGTAATATTATAGAAACTTTTATTTTTATAAAACAATACTTTAATACCAATAATATTAAAATTAATAACTTAATCATAAATTTCTTATAAGAAAAAATATCAAATAATTTAAAAGTAAGAAGCGATCATAAATATAATATTCGTTGTAATAGTTTCTATATTCAGTGTAACTCAAGATTGAAGGATGTAACAACATGCGGCAATGCAGTTGTGTCGCTTAAGTAAACGGGCTAGAAATGGGTCATGTGTACCCTAGTTATTATTTTATCAGAGGTTATGATTATTAGAAAACACTGTGTATTACACAGGTTGGATAATCGAAAAATATAATTCATAAAACTGCATATAATAGTTATTGAAATAATTATTATATATAAAAGGTAGTCTTGTATATTTCATTTACAAATGAGAAGTGAATTAGAAAACATTGAACCATTCTTAGAAATAAACAAAAATGAAAAGGTAGTATGAGTTCTTTAATCACTAATTGCCATAATATCATATTGTTCATTACTATTTTAATTTAGTGATGCTTTGGTTTTATGTTGGAGCATATATCATCATATTAGTGGTGTATCGCTGACGAATAGTCTAGGCTTATGTAATACACCTGATATGTTTATACACATGAACCTGGGTCATTCACAGGAGCATATCGATGATACTCAGTCTCCGACTGAGCCATGCTAATGACCATCGTGCGACTGATAGATGCTATTGGGCCATTCTAAGACTGAACCACAAGTATGGTCCGTTGTACGATTGAACAATACGTTGGTCCAGTCGTACGATTGAAACATACCATGGGTACATCATACGACTAGGCCCAGTTTGCATCTGATATGGGCTGAGGCCTAAAATACCCTTTTCATTGTGGAAAGGAAGAAGGAGGGTTGCCCGGCCTAGGTGCCTGCTGGATGAGAGGGAGATTGTTGATACATGTATGTCCCTAGATCGTGATATGTGATGTAATAGATCTTGTTTGGTATGATTAATGAACTGATATTGATAGTCTGTTGTTATAATGTTTAATAGTTCATTAATGAGTCGTGACTGAATTGATTGGGTTTATGATTACTTGAATGATTACATATAATATTATATTAATTAACTAAAACATTCAAACTTAACTTAATGAAGTTCCCATGCGAATGGCTCATGCGAATGAACCATACACATGAAGAACTTCACACGATTGACTCAGTCGCACGACTGAACCAGGAGACTGGATCAGTCGTACGACTGTAACATAAGATTGGCTCAGTCGCACGACTGAACACTCAGTCGCACGAATGAACCAACCGCATGGTTCAATCGCACGACTGAACCAAACTAATGGTTCAGTCGCACGATTGAATAGTGCCAACCTATAAATACAACTCAATTCGTGAAAAACGAGACATTCGATCAAGTACGATTCCAGACGAACCCTAGCCGTCCAGAAACCTTCCAAATCGTTCTCCAAGTTCATAGAACACATTAGATCGATTCCTTATCGATTTCTAACGTTAGTTTCAATCCTTGATTGATTCTTCGTGTGTTCTCACTGATTGGATCGCCAATCAAATAGGATTCCGCACTATTTGATCTGGTATACACGTGATCTCTAGGTATTTCAGTCGAATACCAGGTCCTAACAAGTGGTATCAGAGCTATTGGCTCTTGATTACGTGTTGATTCAATCAAGATTGCATAAAAGTTTGTGTTTTTACACTAAAAACGCAATCTTTGGCATCAAAAGTGATCTTGGAAGTTCCCTGCTCATCGACGTTTGGTTTCTACGGACTCAGGCGATTAGAACTTGTGAAATTTCGAATTTTTACGGCTGAAACCCGTCAAACCTAGAAATTTTCGCAAAACAGCAGCTTCAATCAGTCGCACGACTGACTCATTCGTACGACTGGACTCCATTCGCATTGCTCATACGCACGATTGGACCTAGTCGCACCTTCATTCGGCCGATTGAACCGTTCGTTCGCATAGCTCATACGCACCAGATTCATTCGCACGACTGAACCAATCGCCCAGTTCATTCGCACGATTGAACCAATCGCAGAGCTTATACGCACGATTAGCTCATTCGCATCCTTCAGTCGCATCAGTGAAAGTTTGTTTGATTAGATTATAAGTTTATTCATCATGGAAGATCAGATGTCAGCCTTTACTGCTGGGAAGGACTCAAGGATACAGAATCTGTTGCTGCTTGAGAGTGAGGTGGGGAATCACAATAAACCACCAAGCTTTTGACTTTAGATGAGTTTCCCCACTGGAAACAACGTTTTGAGATCTACCTTAATGGAGTAGATCCTAATCTGTGGGAAGCCATTGAGATAGGTTATAGTACACCGGTGGGAGCTGATGGAGTTAAACTAACATTAAGCGGGATGACAGACGCACAGAAAGTAAAGTACAATGCAGAGAAAGAGTTTATGCATTGATCACTCAGTCTATCCCCAAAGACATATTCCACCAGTATTCAGAGAACAAGCAGTCCAAGAAACTGTGGGATGCGCTAGAGAAGAGATATGATGGTAATGCATCATTGAAGGCAATCAAGGCAAAGGAGTTAAAGAAGGAATTCGATAACTTCTCATCAATTGGTAATGAAAGTTTGGACGAAGTCATAGATAGATTCTACCACTTGATGATGCGAATTGCATACACATGGAGTGGCTACTACCATGGAAGAAAAAGTAAGCAACTTCGCAGACGGGTTGCCTGATAAGTGGGCTACATTCGTGTCTAACCTGAGACAGAATGGAATCCTTGTAAAGCTGGATATAAATGACTTCATTCTTAAGTTGCGAGAAGAAGCACTAAGGATGAAGTATAGAGCTCAGAAGTCTTCGTACACACAAAATCCAGCTTTATACAACGCCACGCCTCAAGCTAAGACATCTGGAGCACCCCTCCAGACTGCTTTTGTGTCTAGCTCGTCAGGTCCCTCACATGCTTCTCCTTCTGGATCAGACACGTCTGGGTCATCATGTACCCATCATATTGGATCAGAAGCAAACGCTACCAAACTGAAGATCGAGAACTTCGGTAATGTGACCGTGGAAGTAGCACGAGAGCATATGGATCTCTTAGCAGCAGTGGTTCATTCATATGATGGACTTGTTGCTGGGAAGATTGGAAACTGCCATCTGGCAGATGAGGACTACGAGCAGGTGGATGAGATGGAGCTTGAAAGAATGGATATAGTGGGCCTTAGCAAGTGCTGTCGGAGGGCGAAGAAGTTTGTGAAAAAGACTGGACAGAACTTGGTTACTACTAAGGACACCACCTTTGGCTTCGACAAGAGTAAAGTGACCTGCTTTAACTGTGGTGAGAAGGGGCACTTCAAACGAGAATGTGTCAAGCCAAAGAAGACGGGGAATGGGAACCCGTTCTCATCCTTTACTCGCCAGGACAAGCAACCCTCTAATTCTACTTCATCAAACAAGGATCCAAAAGCACTAACTGCTCATGATGATGAAGGACAGGATTGGAGTTTCAGGTTTGTCTCACCAGGAGAATCTAACATTGCCAGTGTCGAGGATATTGACGATGATTCTGCGAGTGAAGGTGATATAGCAGTTGAAATTGCAATGTCACATAGTGAAGAAACAACTGTAGCCGAGGTCAGCTACAAGCCAAATGAGGAAGTTTCCACATCAGAGACAGAAAAGCCAGAGTCGACAGAACCAGAATCATCTGATGCGGCACTGATGGCTAATACTTCTGAACCAACTCAGGTAAGTACCACTGACCAATTTTTTAATAACCATGCTTGTTTTGATTGTGACACGTTTAGGAATAGCATAGATGAAAATTTGCTAGGTTATTAGATCATAATGATAACTTAGTAAAAGATTTACGTCTGTGCACTGAGGCAAATAGAGTACTAAAACAAAATGAGCATTGTTATAAAGAAAAGATAGACCTATTGACTAAACAACTTAGGGAAACCGAAGTAGTGGCTTTTAACCAAGCAAACGACATTAGGTACTATCTTAACTCCCTAGAAGACACTAAGAAACAAAGGGCAGTTAGAAGTCGAAGTTAATTCATTAAAACAGAAACTGCATAGTTGGACTAGTTCTTCACACATAGTTCAACACTTAGTAGAGAAAGGAATAACGGGGAGGGATTAGGCTACAAAGTGGTTCCACCACCACCTGAGACCTTGATGAACACCAAGTCTAGACCAGTAAATAATAACCCCATCAAGGATCATGTGGTGACCACTCCTCTTGTTACTGATCCAGACACCTCATGTTCATCTACTGAATCTGGTAAGAAACAAAAGGCCCACTTCAAAGGCAAAGGGTAAATTGCCATGTGTTAACCTGGAAAATGAATTTGAAAAAGTTAATTTAAAGTCAGGGTCAAATAGAGTCAAATCAGAACCTAAAAGGACTTCAAATGTTACTTTTTCACATGCTTCAAGTCAAAAACCAGTTAACCAAAAAGTAAAACAGGTTAAATCAGTAAAGTTTGTTACACCAGAGAAAACATCAAACATCCAAGAGTCAAAAACTAAAGTGATTGATGTTACTAGAGTGTCACGCACTTCTCCACAAAGAAAGTCTACTCATAAAGTTGATAGCAGGTCATGCTACAACTGTGGAGAATGTGGACACATTGCTTCCGACTGTCATTTCTATCAGACACCTAGGAAGAAGATTGATCTTCTGGACTCTAGACCTAGGTCTTCTAAGCGGAGTTCTCTAACTCCACCTAGAAGAGCTAGTGAACCTAAAGTCCAACCTGTAAGCCAGACGACTGTTTATCATAAACAGGCATTGCACAAATCTGGCTTATGGAAAGAAAAATCCACCCTCGTGTCTGATACTGATAACAAGAAGGAACCTGAGCTACCCTCACCTTCTAAGGGTCAATGGGTGGAGTTTATGATGTGTGATGCCTCTGGGAAACCCAAGACAGTCAAAGCTTGGGTTCCTAACCTAAACTGATTCATTTACTTTGTATGTGCAGGGTGTTCGATATAGTGCTGAGACTAACACGTGGATTATAGACAGCGGAGCATCCAGGCACATGACAGGAAATAGAGCCCTTTTATCTAACGTCAAACAAATAAAAGGAGGGCATGTTTCCTTTGCAGGAAACAAAGGAGGCTATATCACAGCTCAGGGAGAAGTGGGAAATCAGAAAGTTAAGTTTGATAAAGTGAACTACGTTCAACAACTTCAGAACAACTTACTTTCTGTTTCCCAAATCTGTGATAAAGGATTTAAAGTCGTCTTCGATAATCAGAAGTGTTACGTGCTGAAGAAAGAATATATGATCCCAGAGGACCAAGTTCTGATGACTGCTTCAAGATATAAAGACCTTTATGTCTTGGATCTGTCAACAGCTGCCACAACGGATCATGAGGTTCAGTGTTTCTTATCTAAAGCTACTGAGAAGGATTCCATCTCCTGGCATCGGAGAATGGGACACATTAGTCAAAGGAAGATGAATCATTTGATTCAGAAGGATTTAGTTAGAGGAGTGAATGTCAAGAACTTCCAACTTCCTGACTTTTGTGTAGCTTGCAAGAAAGGCAAACAGACAAAGAGGCTCATAAGGAAAAGAAAGTTCATTCAATAGAACTTCCTCTTGAGCTTCTTCACATGGATCTGTTTGGTCCAGTTAGTACAAGGAGCATTGCAGGCGACGCGTACTGTATGTGGTCACTGATGACTACTCAAGGTTCACTTGGGTAATGTTTCTGAAATCAAAATCAGAAACTTTGGAGACATTCAAGGAATTAGTAACCACACTGGAATCACTCTACAAGCTCAAAGTTCGACAAATACGCTCAGACAACGGGACAGAATTCAAGAATCAAGGGATGGAGGCATACTGCAAGGAAAAGGGAATTGTGCATCAATTCACTTCTGCCTACACACCTCAGATGAATGGCGTTGCTGAGAGAAAGAACAGGAGTTTGATAGAGACAGCCCGGACTATGCTGGCAGACTCGAAACTGCCTATCCAATTCTGGAACGAGGCAGTGGCAAATGCGTGCTATACACTGAACCGAGTCCTAATAGTCAAGCGCCACGGAAAGACATGTTATGAGCTACTTCAAAGACGCAAACCGAATTTGGAGTATCTTGAACCTTTTGGCGCACCGTGTACACTTCTGAAGAGACACAAGAAGGAAAATTCAGCGAGAAGGCAGTTGAAGGAATTTTTCTAGGATACAACATACCGAACAAGCGAGTTTACAATAACTCAACGGGTCTTGTAGAAGTGTGGTGTAATGTCGACGTTCAGATATACCACACCACCTACAGGCAAAGGACCTGCATACTTCTTCGATTATGATGGATTCTTCAAATCCTTCAACATCCCTCTCTCTCCCTCGGATGATGAGTTAGCTACTAGGATGATGTATGATATTCTAAATACTCCATCCAGCACACAGGGAGAGTCATCTACTCAGTCAGAAGGGGTAGTCGATGAAAGTGACTCCTCCTCTGAAGATGAAACTGAAGCAGATGACCAGAACAGTCAGGAGGAACAGGTTCCAGTTCCTGAAAGTCCACAAGCATCCACAAGTGATGCACCCTCGACTTCGGAACCTCAAACTCCAACCTCCTCAGATGCAGACCAAAATGTTCACAATCTTGGTTCGGAGGTGACTGTGCCGACTACTCCAGGATCACGACTAAACGTCTATCATCCCCTTGACAATGTTATTGGAGATGTCCGATCAGGAGTACAAACCCGAAATCAGCTATACTCAGCTGATTACGCCTCAGTTATGGAGAAGGGTTACATTCATGATGGTGCTTATCGATGTTTTGTCTCGCAGGTTGAGCCAAAATATGTCAGTGAAGCACTAAATGATGAGGCGTGGGTGAGTGCCATGCAAGAAGAACTTCTGCAGTTTAAGAAGTTAGGTGTATGGACTCTGGTTGATAGACCTAAAGGTGCTAAAGTCATTGGCACCAAATGGGTACTAAAATGTAAGAAGGATGACCAAGGAGTCATTATAAGGAACAAAGCTCGACTGGTGGTTCAAGGTTTTCGCCAAGTCGAGGGGATTGACTATAATGAGGTGTTTGCACCCGTGGCAAGGATGGAAGCTATTCGTATCTTCCTTGCCTATGCCTCGTACATGAAGATTAAAGTCTACCAATTAGATGTGAAGAGTGCATTCCTTCATGGAGAAATCAGGGAAACAGTCTATGTAAGTCAACCCGAGGGATTTGAAGACCCTTATCATCGGGATAGAGTTTACAAGCTCGACAAAGCTTTATATGGGCTTCATCAAGCTCCTCGAGCTTGGTATGAGAAACTCTCGACTCATCTTGTGAAACACGGCTTTCGCAGGGGAGTCATTGACTGTACACTGTTTATTAAAGAAAAGGATGGTGACCTACTGCTTGTACAGATATATGTTGATGACATAATCTTCGGGTCAAAGAACGAAGAGTTATGCAAAGAGTTTGAAGCAGTGATGAAGAAAGAGTTTGAGATGAGTGCGATGGGGGAGATGAAGTTCTTTCTCGGGTTACAGGTGGATCAAACACCTAATGGGATCTTTCTACATCAGACCAAGTATGTAGGAGACATTCTCAGTCGCTTTGACATGGAGAATGCTTCTGCTGCTGGGACTCCACTTGCTACGAATCATGATATAGCACCTGATGAGAATGGAGATCTTGTAGATGCCACTATGTACCGAGGAATGATTGGATCTCTCATGTATCTCACTGCCTCAAGACCTGATATCATGTATGCTACATGTTTATGTTCCAGATATCAGGCTAAACCTAAGGTCAATCATCTGATCGGGGTCAAAAGGATCTTTCGCTATCTAAAGGGTACACCCACACTGGGGTTGTGGTATCCTCATGATGACGATTTTGAGCTCACAGCGTATAGTGACTCGGACTATGGAGGCTGCAAAATGAACTACAAGTCTACATCAGCAGGGTGTCAATTCTTTGGGAGAAGATTAGTTACATGGCAGTGTAAGAAGCAGACATCGGTTGCATTGTCAACCTGTGAAGCCGAATATGTTGCTGCTGCAAGTTGCTGTTCCCAAATCATTTGGATTCAACAGCAAATGCGGGATTACGGTTTGAAATTCTCGTCTACTCCTATTTTGTTGATAACTCTGCTGCAATTGCAGTAACCAAAAATCCGGTTCAACATCCTAAGACCAAACACATCGGTATTAAATACCACTTCATAAGAGACTGTTTTGAAAAGACCTTAATAGATGTGGTTAAAATTAATACTGATTTTCAACGTGCTGACCTCTATACAAAAGCCTTTGATAAACCACGTTTTCAATACTTGCTAGAGGTCAACGGCGTTAAAAAAAAGTGAGGTAATTCCTGATGAGAATAATGTGTAGTCCGATGTAGTTTCGTTAAAGTTTATTTTATTTTATGTTATCTGTTTTTTTTCTTTTCTTTTGTCTGTTATACTTAACTCATGTTATCTTGCTGTTTATTAAAATCCAAAAATAATTAAATCCGAAATGATTTTAGTATTTTAGGGGGAGAATATGTCAGCAAGTTAATATTAAAAAAATAAAAATAAAAAATGAGGGAGAAGGGGTAACTAGCTGAAATAAGGTAGATTGTGTCTGTGATACTGATTCAATACCTTTGGAATATGATTGATAGAACACAGGAACAAATCAAGAGGGATTTAAAATTTAAGGCTTGAAAAGATGCAAAAGTTCAAAGTATAAGTCTGTGTAGTCTAAGCAATATAAAAAGAGAATATGATAGAAAACTGGCAACTCCTAAGGTGACACAGAGAAAGTAGACTTAGAGGCTGCTAGACCACAAATGATATGTTGGTAGATTCAACACAATAGACAATTAGACCTGATTGGTGATCTCAAGATCAAACTAAGTTGTTCAACTGACTGTGGGCTTCCATCTTATCACTGGTTAACACAATCAAATATATTCCAATAAGGGGTAATGAGCATTTAAATGCCACAAAAGTGTGCGGATGACCATAATTAGAGCAAAGCAAAAAAAAATGAAAGACAAATGCAATAAAGCTAATGACTCATGTTGTTGGTGCATATTGTGTCAAATAAAATAAGCTGCTCTAACAAGGAGATAGTTGTGTGCCTCTCTGCTGTGCGATGGCACTGACCTGAGGATAAGCATAACCTAGATATTCTAGAATTCATTGTTGTTTGCCGCCTCTCTGCTGTGCGATGGCACTGACCTGAGGACAGGCTTCTCTTTGAAAGCTCTAAGAATAGTCTCTCTTGTAATAATACCCGTAGACCGCTCAAAACCTCTGAGGAATGTTGATTACCATATAAGTGTGGGATCCACAAATGTTAGCTGAAATAATTAAACCTAAATCAGTCACCAGTCTGCGTCAAAAGTCTGTGTATGGATTTAAGTGGACAAACATACTGACAATCTTAGTGGCTACATTCTCAAGAGTTCAAATCAATGTGAAAATCTAAGAGTTTCAGTATGATTTCCTTAAGTTGCTAACGACTCTGGATGAACACCGAGAATTTAAGCATCAAAAATTTTAATAACAAGTCCCAAAATGATTTGATATTCCTGTATGATTCCAAAATTGAGTTGGTCCAGATATGATCAATCTAAGTTAAAGCTGTCTACTCCTAATCAAATCCCTTAGATTTCATCTTAGGGTTTTATCTCTCACAAAAAGTCCAAACATAAACTTTAGTTGTGTAGTTAGTTTAAGTTCCTATGTTTATCTTTTAATTTGTGTGTCTGTCGGACTACATCAGGGAAATCAGAAGGGAATTAACTTACCTAAAAAGGGTCATGTCTGAGATGGCCACATGGTTTTCAAAATTAAAAGGTCACGTCTGAAGTGACTGAATTGGTTAAGAGCTTACAATGTTATTATCAAAAGTGAAAAAGGTCTGAATAGTAAATGTTAAAAATGACTGTAAACTCACAAAGTGTGACCCATTCGCACTAGTGGATCATGGTTATCGACCAACTATGCGAATGGCTTCCAATCGGCCGAATGGACATGAAATTGATCCATTCGACCGAATGGAAGGGGGAGAATGAAACAGTAGACCGACTGAGGCTCAGTCGGTCAACTAAAGGGGCGAATGAAGGAGACCGAATGAGTCAGTCGACCGACTGAGACTCAGTCGGCCGACTGAATGCGATTGACTAGGCCATCGTACGACTGAACCTCAGTCGCCCGATTGAACTGAGCGAATGAGGCCAGTCGGCCGAATGAACCTAGGTTCAGTATTTAAGGTCTTAGTCGATCGCATCTCACTCATCACTCCCAATAGCACCCCAAATCGCGTCGTACCGTTACCCTGTCAAACTTGCCACCGATTCTGATATACATTGCGGTTAAGATTCTTACATTCCAGTGACGTTTTACAGGTACACTACTCCTTGAATCCTACCAAAATCAGTACATCACCGAACTACAATAGCGACATTGGATTGAATCAAGAACCGAACTGTGAATTGACCTAATCACCTATGTAAATGAAGCAAAATGTTAAAATTGAGTTTAATAGGTTATTAGTGACAAGTAGACGAGGCTAATGGACCATTACACACTGTTAAAAGACTTAGATTGGTCAAGATTCGACCCACAGGCGATCGAACAGTGGGGCAAGCGACTGGTCGTTCGAATGAACTCCAATCGCACGATTGAACCTTGCGATTGGATCATTCGACCGACTGAACCACCCGAATGAGTCCAGTCGGCAGATTGAACTCAATCGCATGTCTCAATCGGCAGATTGAACTCAATCGCATGACTCAATCGGCAGATTGAACTCAATCGCATGCCTCAAACACCCGATTGAACTCAATCGCATGTCTCAAACAGGCGACTGACTTCAGTCGCATGATTCATTCGCACGAATGAATCAAAATGACTTTCAACTTTACACTTAGAACAAAGTTTTCATGTCTTATGTATTAATAGTTCTATGTCTTGTGTGTTACAGATAAATGGCAGAAAAGTGGACCATAAATCCAAAGCACAACATCTGTGCCCATTTGGATCACACCACCAGAAACGGGGCTGAGTTTACCGACATAATAGCATTTCTGAGACGGTCCCGGATCTATAAGGCGATCTCCACTCCTTGCACGCCTTATAGATCACTCCATCAGGCATTCTGGGAAATGCCTCGGTGGACCGCTCTCGTGAGCCTTACTGTATCAGGAGCTCCATACTGGGCCATGATATTGAGATCTCTGCTGCCGACATTCAGAGGGTCCTAGAGTTCGGGGAGGACGCTGATCATCCTACAAAACTACATCCATTGACAGTAGAGGATGCTTCCTAAGGATAAAGTACGCTGGGGATATCAACTCAGGTGTGCTCAACAAGAGCAACCTGAGCCCCCAGTACAAGTACTTAGCACACGTGATCCTCAAGTGTGTAGCTTCGAGGAGGGGTGGGTTTGACGACCTCTCAGACCAGATTCAAAATGCCTACGTGGCACTGGTTCTGAACCACCCCTTCAGTTTTTCCAGCATGATATTCTCCTACTTGGTGGAGAATTTGGAGGTAAAGGGAAAAGAGGGGTTCTGTATGTACCCCAGATTCTTACAGCTCGTCTTCAACGAGAAGCTGCCACAGTTGCCCAAAGAGAGTCATGACGCAGTGGCCTTAGAGATAATGGATGATACTACTCTGGGCAGGATGAGAGTTTACAGGGGAAAGCAGATTAAGCCCCAAGTGAAAAGAATGATTGGCCACTTAGCAGATGAAAGCTATGTGGCACCGGGAGACGCCAATGGCGTCACGAGGACAGTGACTCCGACGTGGAGCCAATTGTCCTCCCTACTGATGATTCAGAGGAGGATGACAGTGGGGATGATGCTGTTCCATCCAGAGGCACTGTGTCTGACTCTGTTCCCTCGGTGTCTGTCTCACCTGCTGAGGTAACTGAGTCAGCAGGATTTCATCAAGATTTTGTTTTAACGAGGAGGATGAGGATGAATCTGATGAGGAGCCATTGACCCGGACTGTGGGAAGGAAAGTGGTTCCCACAGAACACGGGTTGAGGGTTTTGGTGAACAACCGAGAGGCTCCGGAGATACAGAAACTGATCCATCATATGCTCCGGGGTCCTCAGGCGGGATTGAAGGGGGAGCATCCACCTCGAAGGGAACGAGGAGAAAACGGATGGCTCAACCCCATGGCCAGAAAAAGAAAAAGCGTAAGGTAACCTTCATCACCACCACATCCCCCATACCTTCCACCACTACCACCTCTGCAGACACACCCTTCCCCCCATATACTCCCCCACAGCAACCACAGACACCACCATACCGACCACCACAAGCCAGACCCCTGCCACCACTACATCATTCACCCCACACTCACCACCACTATCATCCAGACCTGACCCGATATTCACCACCTCCACCACCACCACTAGCCACCAAACCGAGCCCTCAGCCTACCCCTCACACACCTCTAGATCTCCTCTACCTCCAATCGGGGTAGAGGAACAGCTGTCAGCCTTAAATAGAATGGTGTTACGATTGCTGGCGGCTGATGAGGAAAAGACCTCTCAGATCCGCCAGCTCACCGACCTGACTGCTGCACAATCGCAGAAAATTGCAGAGCAGGATCGAGTTATTGAGGAGCAGCCCAGCAATTGGCTGCTCAGAACACTCAGTTGGACCAACTCCGAGCGCAAAGTGTCACAGCAGGTAAGCAGATAGAGGAGTTGGAAAAAGCTAAGAGGTCCTTTTGCTAAAATTGAAAGGATCAAAGGAGGAACCTCTAAAGATAAAGGATGGAGACAGAGATAATGAATGATGATGATGATGATGATGATGACAGTGATTCTGATGAAGAGAAAACAGAAGAGTGGTGTGCAGATGAAGAGACTGAAGAAGGAGAAGCAGCTGAATCTGTCTCAGCTCCCGGTCAAGAGAAGAGAACAAAGAACAGACAGATCAGTCAGCTTCTGCTTCTGCACCTTCACATGAAGAGTCTAGCATTCAGGATAAAAGTAAATAGTGGATGTTTATGTATTTAATTACTTTTGTATTCTGTATTGAAAAACCATGTACTGAATGTTTATATTAAGTTAATGCATTTTGTTTGATATATTACTAATGATTTGAGTGTGAAATGTGTAAATCAAACAGATCCAAAGTACCACAGAGATGAGTTTGATATTGCTCCCCTTCAACAGATCAAGTCTCAACTCACAATGATTCTTGATCTGCAAGGGATTGTCAGAAGGTCAGTGAGTTATACCCCTGAAGAAGGTGAAATAATTCACGACCTATCTAACGAGCAACTGGCAGAGATGTTCAGACTCAATCCTGATGACATTGTCAAGGATGCTCCAACAGTTGATTCAACCAGTGACGACGAACTACACGACGTTGATGAAGTTGAGGTTGAAGATATTGCTGCTGAAGAGTACCCTCAGTACGCTGACAACGAGGGTAATGTGGTCCCCAATCTGGGTGAGTCCCTAGTCAGTGATATGTTTGAGGTACTAGACAAGATGGAGCAGGAAGCAGGAAAGACCGAAGGAACAGCCCAAGCCTCAAACGATGACGTATACATTCGAAAGGCTGAGTGGGCTGAATGTTTTAAAGAAGTCAGAGCCCAACGTGATGCACCGAAGAGGGATGCCTACACCAAGTTCTACAGCGTCAAGAAACATCTTACGGTGTCAGGCAGGATTATAGCATGGGCATATTTTGATGATCTTAACGTTTATGCCGTTAAGAGGGAAAAGGGCATAGAGTACTTTAGATTTCCACATGATCTAAAGACTCTACCTGGATTTGAGCTCAACCAGCTGGCCAAATTGAAGCTGTTGTATGCTGACCCGAGAAAAATGTCAGGCTGGTTTGAGGCTGCCCTAAAGAAAGAGTACCACACCAGTGGATTAACTTCAGACCTCAACAACCTACAAGGTATATTAGAAGGTCTGAGATGGATGCCATTACTGGAAACCTAAGATTGTGTTGAAGTGGAGTCCTCCTCGCACTATGTCGAGAATCCCTCTCAGGGAAATGCCACAGGACTTCACTCCACACTTCAAATGGTGGTACTATGATTGGAGAACTGCTGAAGCTGTCATAGTTCTGAACAAAGGGGATCAAATGGATACTGTCAGGGTATTCGACCCAATGTGGCTAACCAACTTGTCTGCTAATGATGTCTATACATTATACAAGTGGCCACTGTTCTATGACACACAAGACATTGTACAAGCCCTCCAGTTCCAAAATGTTATACGACTTTGCTTCGCGTTTGATATTCACGCGGGAGTCACACAAGAGGACAAGTACAAGAATATGAGAAGGTAATGAAGAAAACAAGACATTAGAGAGATCTAGGTCCAAGGGGGAGTTTGTTGATACATGTATGTCCCTAGATCGTGATATGTGATGTAATAGATCTTGTTTGGTATGATTAATGAACTGATATTGATAGTCTGTTGGTTATAATGTTTAATAGTTCATTAATGAGTCGTGACTGAATGATTGATGGTTTTATGATTACTTGAATGATTACATATAATATTATATTAATTAACTAAAACATTCAAACTTAACTTAATGAAGTTCCCATGCGAATGGCTCATGCGAATGAACCATACACATGAAGAACTTCACACGATTGACTCAGTCGCACGACTGAACCAGGAGACTGGATCAGTCGTACGACTGTAACATAAGATTGGCTCAGTCGCACGACTGAACACTCAGTCGCACGAATGAACCAACCGCATGGTTCAATCGCACGACTGAACCAAACTAATGGTTCAGTCGCACGATTGAATAGTGCCAACCTATAAATACAACTCAATTCGTGAAAAACGAGGACTTCGATCAAGTACGATTCAAGTCGAACCCTAGCCGTCCAGAAACCTTCCAAATCGTTCTCCAAGTTCATAGAACACATTAGATCGATTCCTTATCGATTTCTAACGTTAGTTTCAATCCTTGATTGATTCTTCGTGTGTTCTCACTGATTGGATCGCCAATCAAATAGGATTCCGCACTATTTGATCTGGTATACACGTGATCTCTAGGTATTTCAGTCGAATACCAGGTCCTAACAGAGATCATGCTCGATCTCCCCCTGCCAAGAGTCTATTCTTAATTTTAACGAGCTTGTAATCATTAGTTTTATCAATTAAACCATTCTATTATTTGTTTGTACATCTCTTGGTTTCTTTCCTCCGTCATAACACGCTCGGATGTCACGATCCAGCACTTCATAATTGGTATCAAGCCGGTTACTGCTAGAATGATCTAAAATCTTCTAGCAACCCTAGCTCTTGAGTTTTTGATCGTATTTATGTTTCTTTGACGTGACCCACTTCGGTTTCTTCGTTTTTTTTTGCTCAGATCTTGTTTATTGTGTTGTTTCTTGGTTGAAATCAAACTCGGACCACGTTCTTATCACCCTTGCGATTTGATGATGTCTATTTGTTCGTTCATGTAAATTTCATCAGATAGGGTTTTGACTATTTTGACTAAGTTGTTCAAGTGGGGTATGGTGGATAAATTAGTTGTAAATCAAGGTTCAACATCACCATTTCATACCATAACACAAGCCTTTCAACATTGGTTGGAAGCTCGTTTGGTTTCATCCACTTCTTGATTTGTAGATCACTTAGTGTTTTGTAAAGATGAAAAAATATAGAGTAAAGACTTAAAATTCAAAAATATAACTTCAACACAAGCCTTCCAACACTGAGTTGTTGGTAACTTGTTTTAGTATCTAAAAGGTTTAAAAATAAAACAAGAAAACATGTATGAAAGATCAAGTATAATATTTTCCAACTTGGACCTCAAAGGGGGTTACCAACTTGTGTCACCTTGTGACTAAGTGTTATGTCCTAGAGGTTTTCAAGTGGTAGAGAAAATGAAAAAGAAGTAAGAAAGAAAGTATAAATATATAATAAATAAATAAATTAATTAAAACTCACATTGTTCTTGAATATTTCTTGCTAAAAAGATGAAGTTTTTTGATGGAGGAGAGAGTTTAGAGAGATTTAGAGTGATGAAAGTGATTAGAGAGTGATTTGAGTTAGTATTTATAGATAAAAATTATGGTTGGACATTAATGAAAGTAGTTGGGGAGATGAGTGGAAGTAAATTCAATAGTTTCAAATTTAACCCTTCAACTTACGTTTTATCAATTTGCATCCTAAACTAACGATTAAATATATTTTGGGTATTTTACATATGAACCATAAAAGAAACCTTATAAATAATTATCCAAAAACTTAAGTCTCGATATTGCTTGGTTTTGTATTAAAATGCGTATTCGTAATTGTTTAATTGTTTAACAAGCATATAATGAACAAGAATATATAAAATAAATATTTCCACTATGATCAAGTCTTGACATTACAAGGATTGAAGAAGAGGAGGATTACAATATAAAAAATCAATGAAAACTACGGAACATTACAGTCCAGTCGTACGATTGAACCATACGCATGGTCCAATCATACGAATAGGCGCAGTTGCATCGGATATGGGCTAAGGCCTATAAATACCAGTTTCATTGTGTAGAAAGAAAGAAGGAGTGTGCCCGAGGCCTAGGTGCTGCTGGATGAGAGGGGAGATCATGCTCGATCTCCCCCTGCCAAGAGTCTTGATTCTTATATTTAACGAGCTTGTAATCATTAGGTTTTATCATGAAACCATTCTATTATTGTTTGTTATATTATTGTCTTTTGGTTTTCTTTCCTTCCGTCAAGAACACGCTCGGATGTCAACCGATCCAGCGACTTCATAATTGGTATCAGAGCCGGTTACTGCTAGAATGATCTAATAATCATTCTAGCAACCCTAGCTCTTGATTTTTGGATCTATTTCATGTTCTTTGACGGTAAACCACTTCGTGTTCTTCGTGTTTTGCTCAGATCTTGTTACGTGTGTTGTTTCTTGGTTGAAATCGAACTCGGAACCACGTTCTTATCACCCTTGCGAATTTGATGATGTCTATTTTGTTTCGGATCATGTAAAATTCATCAGATTAGGGTTTTTGGCAGCCATGGCGGCTGCAGATCTAAAAATCTGCGTGCAGATCCGCTCATGCGACTGGACCATAAGTATGGACCATTCGTACGACTGGATAATGCTAATGGACCATTCGTGCAACTGGGCCTTGCGATTGGACCAGTCGTATGTTCAGTCTTGCGACTAGACCAGTCGTATGTTCAGTTGTGCGACTGGACCAGTCGTATGTTCAATCGCACGACTGAGCCATCTGCATTGACTCATCCGCATTTATTCTAAACAAAAAAAAAGAGTCTGGAACTGCCTCTTGCACAGATTTGAGGAGAGCAAAGCACACTCACTCTAAGGTTATTTTGTCAAATAAGTTCGATGGATACCCCATTATTCGTTGGACTTCCAGAATAGAGGAACGTAGTTAGAACACGAAAGAGAGAAGAGAAGATGTCAGCAGTCGGTGCTGATTTTATGGGGTAGTGAGGAGCATCTGACTATATATGGGCCAATCAAGTTATATTTATCCGCACATAGAGGATTCTGATTCTTAGGGGGAATCCATGTATAGAGAAATGAAGACGCAACCAGAAAGTGATGATGTGAGCTGGTTTCCGATGATGAATCTGAGTGCATGCTGATTTGTTTGAGATTGTCAGCTGTGGATTGAAACCTTCTACTTTTTGCCCAATACCCCATATGAAGACGCTAGGAGAGCACAATGTTGAATATTGGGATATGCTGAATTTGAGGGGGAATTTCTACAGATGTTAATGTATCAGGTTAGCATGTGTGAAGATTGGAGCAATGGCAAACTGTTCATGTCATTATCTGGAAATATCAGTCAGATGGGGAATCTTGTTGCTATGATGGTGTTCTGCAAAGTAAACGAAAGCTATTGTGCCTAAATTCATTTTCAGGGATACTGTAGCAACCTGACGGATCAACAACGTTGGCTAATATGGTGTTTCGTTTGATTCTATAGGAAACCAGAGCAAAGATTGACTGAAGATTGTAAGAGGTGTAATCTACTATTCACAAGCAACGCCCAAGTGGGAATTTGTTGGAGCATATATTGTCATATATAGTGTGTCCGTCGCTTGACGAATAGTCTAGGCTTAATGTAATACACCTCATATGTTGTAAACACATGAAACTGGGTCATTCGCAGGAGCATATGCGAATGAGACTCAGGCGTCAGACTGAGCCATGCTAATGGACCAGTCGTGCGACTGAGAGATGCTATTAGGCCATTCATAAGACTGAACCACATGTATGGTCCAGTCATACGATTGAACCATATGTATGGTCCAGTCGTACGATTGAACCATACACATGGTCCAATCGTACGAATGGGCCCAGTCGCATCTGATATGGGCTGAGGCCTATAATACCAGTTTCATTATGTAGAAAGGAAGGAGTGTGCCCGGGGCCTAGGTGCTGCCGGATGAGAGGGGAGATCATGCTCGATCTCCCCGTGCCAAGAGTCTTGATTCTTATGTTTAACGAGCTTGTAATCATTATGTTTTATCAATGAAACCATTCTTATTTGTTCGTTGTATTGTTGTCTCTTGGTTTTCTTTCCTTCCATCAAGAACACGCTTGGATGTCAACCGATCCAGCAACTTCACATTTTGTGGTAATTATTCAATCATTTTGTGTCATATAACTTGTTTGTTTATTTATAATTTTTATGTTGTATGCTTTACAAAGTTAGAAAGTAATGATCTAAATAAAAACTGAATGGATAAACCCCTCACGTGAGGTTGGTTCTTTATTTTAAAATCATTTGACACAAATACCCTTAACGTAAGAAAATTAAGCAAAAATTAATGATGTTAATTATTTATAGTTAAATAAATGGTAATTTTAATATAACTTTTGAATGTAAGTAATAAATTTTAACTTTTAAATTCAAATTAGAACCATTTAACTCATATTTAAAAAATCTATATATAATACTAAAAGAGTAACTTATTAGGATAATTGTCATATTCTTAGGCATCCTAAGTTTGTTTTTCCATCTCTCCCTCATCAGAAACAGTTACCTAAATTAAAGATTAAATAAATTTAATTCTTTTTAAGATTAAAAATATTTCTTAATAACTTAAGAAAATATGTCTTTTATTAATATTATTTCTATAAAACAATTTTTTTATAAAATAAGAGTTTTTCTACAATATCAAGTCGCAGGACCGTTGAAGGGCAGTCAAATACAACACAACAACACAAAGAGGAGAGTAACTAAACTTAATCAAACAGTGAACTGGATTGACCACAAGTAAAGATACTAAGAACATCAGTAATTAAGAGACAGAACACACGAGCAAGATATGGTTTTCAAGATTGCAGTATATTGTCTTCTCAATATTCTATTACAAGTGTTACAAAGCAATAAAATAAAGTTACAAGAACATGAGATACTTATACTACATTCTATAGCCGGCCATACTATGAAAGCCAGCCGGATACAATTGACTAGACACAAAACAAAATCAATTGTAGAGTCAAAAAGCAGATTGCCTTTTTGACTTTGTGACTATGACATGCCATAGCTCACATCCTTATCTAATACAAAAAGGATAAGGTATATGAAGTAGAAAGTTTACAGACTCAATACCTTAATGTACAGTTACCAAAAGCATGGACCTTTTCACCAACTCATGTAAGTTGGTGACTTTACAAAGTTGCAGCGGAAAATGGTCCAACTTTATGGAAAAGTACATCAGATAAAGCATGTTGTTTAAAAGTCTTCGGAAAAATCTGTCTTCAAGAGTTGAGCTTCGGAAGACTTTGTCTCTGAAGCTTTGGAAGACTTCATCTTTGGCTTCAGAAGATATTGGTCTTGGCTTTGGAACATTTTACACTTAGAATATTTCTGTTACTTGTGTGAAACTTCCGAAGCATTCTTCTTTAGTACTTGTGCAGCATGCATGTAGAAAGACATTGGTTGCTTCAGCCTCTTCAAGTATTCTTTACAAACTCCCCCTAGGCTGATGCTACCAAAACACTTGAAGACTTCAGATATCAACAGTCCTCATGAGGATAATAACCAGCCCTTTCTTCATAAGATGATCAGGATCCTTCAGACTATCAAAGTGTCTTATCATGTCAAAGAGATCATGCAAGGGCAACTGAAACATGTCTTGCCAAGTGTAGACATTCTCAATTCCATGATCTCTAATGACATGCCATCTTTCTGGATTTGTAGTGTATGTCTAGGATAGAATGGGTCTTTCTGATGCTAGAGGAGCTATTGGAATAGAGATGATGGAGCATCCTCTAGCTGTACATCCTCAGGATGTTCTGACTCATCTTGAGGTTTAGAAAAGGATGTAGTCTTCTTCTTCTTCTTTGGCTTTGGCTTTGAAGCCATCCTTTTCTTTCTCTTTACAACTTTTAACTAAGAAGACTGGCCTGCACTACCAGATTGATCTTCATTGTCTTTCTTAGTTGGGTCTTCCACTCTCACAGGTTCAGATTGAGATTGAGTTTGACCCTGCTATGGATCAGAAGATGTAGCTTGCTGAGATTCAGCAGGAGGTCCAGGTTGTGTTGTCTCTGGTTGTTTAACCTTAACCTCCACTTTAGGTGGAGCTTGACTTGGAGGGGAATGTAAGTCAATCAACTCTCCACTCCTTATCTTCTTCTTGATCATCTTGATATGCTCATCCATAGTGGATAGAGACATGGGGCCAAGTCTCCTTCCGGAGAATCCATACAGCTTCAAGAAGCTCATCATCCTATGCCTGTCCGCAGACTTCTTCATACTTTCTAGATGATGGCTCTTGACTTAGCAGCTTCTTCCCTTAGCTTTCTTTTGGTTGTCTTTCTTTCCTTGACTATCTCAAGTTCGAGTGTTTGAGATAATCAAACTCAATATAGTCAAAGGATAAGGGAAGAAGTGCGTCTGCTTGATAGAGGCCTGTGGCACTCAAGTAGTTGACCATCTTGATCCTTTCTTCTTCTTTATCTACCTAAGGTTCTTGTTGAACCACATCCTCATATGTAGAACTTTCTTGAATTGGGGAGAGAGTAGGCACATGCTTGTACAATCTTTTCTTTCTTCTATTTTCTTTGATTTGTACTAGTAGCTCTGCATCTTCTGCCTCTTTCTTCTCCCTTGACCTTTCCAGGTCAACCAGTTCATTTAGTTCCTCCAAGAGAAGAGAAATGACATTGTCTATGTCATAGTTCCTTGTCTGCAGGCAGTTTATCCTGACTGCCCTTAACTCATCATTCTGAGTATTTGGTTTGGGGGCAGCCCTGATAGCAGACTCCATGAGTCTTGCAGAATCAGAAGAGGAACTTTCTCCCCTCAGCTTCCTTTTCCTCTCTGTCTTCTCCTCCTTAATCTCCTCAAAAGTCATTTTTCTTTTCCTTTTGTCACTCACAGACCTTTGTGACTTAGGGTGGAGAGAGCTTTGGCCTTCATTGCTTGGTGTAGCTTCCAAGCTCTGGCTAGAAGAGGTTGAGAAGCACTTTCACAGCAGGTGCCTCAAAAAGGGTATTGATCTCGGTAGCAGTTGTTGGTGATGAGACTGATATCTCAGGATCTATCACTAGGCCTTCAGTCAAGGTTTCCCCTATGAAACCAATCTTAGGGTCTGGCTCAACATCCAGTTGACCGATGACATTGTCTGATTGCCATAGTCTTCTTCTAAGGCTGGACTCTGAAGTGATCCGGTCTTGGATTCTTTTGGCCAACTTGTCACCTTGTCTTGATTGGCTTGGATTAACAAGTGACATGTTGACTAAATCCAAACCCTTATAGAATTCAAGGTCTGAAAGTTGAAGATCTAAAGGCTGGGGATGGCAACTCTCCCCTGGAGGTTGATCACTAGAGTGTTAAGACTCAGAATGGCTGAAGGCAGTTTGGCTTATGAGCTCATCAGGCTGAGCATGAGGAACCTCAGCACTGATCCTTGAAGAAATGGGAGTGATCTGCTCCTCAGGAGAAGTGAGAGCTCCAGTGTCCACTTCTTCTTGTATGGGTGAGTGTATTGGGGTCTGCACAGACTCAATAGCCTGAGTAGGGGTTCGTCTGGGTTTTCTTTTGTAGGTGAGGGTGATTTGAGGCTGTTAAGGTTGTTGAGAAGTAAAAGGTGTGGGTTCAACACTAGTTGGTGCTGCTAGGTTGTCACCTTGAGTAATGAGCTCTAACATTTTTAAGGCTAGGGCTATTTCTACCCCAGAAAAGCCAATAGTGGGCTTCTCAGTATTTTAACGATGCCGGGCTTCATCTATCCCATTTTAAGAATGTTACATGTTCCCCTTAACTGTGAGCCTAGTTCATAGTTAAGAATATACTGGACATATCTTGTTAATATTCTAAAGAGTCCAAGTTTGCAAGTAGATTAGTATAAAAAAACTAAGAATACCTAAACTTGACTCCCTAAACCATACCATAGACAATGAAGGATAGATCCTCAGGAATCTGGTCCCATCCACCATGCTTGTTTGATAAGCTGTGGATAACCACATGGAGTAGGAATTTCCATTTGGATGAGACCTTCCCTTTCCTGAAGATCTTGATAGAGTGGTCTCCCTCATAGCCCATCTGCGCAAGGACTGGTTAATAGCTTCCTTTGGGAAGAACACCTCTCCTTCTTCATCATCCAGCTGAAGATGCATGTTGATGATGGCCGAAGTGATAAGACTGTTCTCCCCTGCACTGTGGCAGAAAGTGCCTTCTCCCTATCTATTATGACCTCTTGGCAGGTCTTCCAGAATTCTAGTAGTTGATCCTCATAGAGTGGAGGATCAATGGTTAGGGAGGTGAAGTAGTTCGATAGAGCTAAGAAACGACAAACCTTTGAGAAATGAGGATAATAGAGCAACCTGGTTATGTTGCCTGTGTAAGTACATGGTAAAGTTTGGGTCATTTCTGTGAAGAGGGTTGCCCATTTTGAGAGAGCTTAAGGATGAAAAAAGATGAAAGAAAGTAATTTAGAGAGAAATTTAGGGTTTTAGGTTTAGAGGAAAAAATAGATGATAGAAAGTGGGGGGAACTGTTGGGTTTATATGTGAAAAAGGATTTCAGATAAAGTTTAATGAAAGAGGATAAACTTTAAAATCCGAATGTCGGTCCCACCTCTGAAAAAGTTGTTTACTTTTGCTCAAAAAGTAGTTTTCTTGGAATTCAAAAATCTTCCGAAGGTAAATTATCTTCGGAAGTTTTTAATGAAAAAGCTTCCGAAGCTAAAATGACTTTGGAAGAATTTCTGAAGTTTTGACTTCGGAAGAAAATTAAGACTTGAGAGTTTTGCTCAAAAGAACAAAACTTCCGAGAGTTATGCTCAAAAGAACAAAACTTTCGAGAGTTAATTTGCTTCGGAAGAAAATTGTCCTTGAAAACATATACAAAGAGTATTTTAAGCTTCGGAAGATATTTTAGAAATTTCTTCCGAAGATAAAATACTTGGGCAGTTAGTTGTTTAAAGGCATAAGTTTCTTCCGAAGTTAAAACATGACTTCTGAAGGATCAAAATTATCATAATTCTAAAGAAAATCTTCAAAAAGTTTGTCATCCAAAGATAACAAGAGCTTATGGAAATGATGAACTAGACAACTTAGAACACACATTTTTAAGAAAATATAAGGATTAGTTTTAAGAAAAACCTACTCAAAGTTAATCATCCCAATAGCTGATATTAGATATTTAAATCTCTGTTCATCAAAAGCCTTTGTAAACAGATCAGCATATTGTTCATCTGTGTGAACTTTGACTAGTTTAATTAAGGGGTAACTTTGTAAAATAGTAACCAACTTTCAAAAGTGTTCCTATTAGGTAACTCAAGTTTTAAAAGTATTCCAATTAGATCACTCAGTTTTTATATTTTATACAAATTAAAAGTCATAACATATTTTTTAGCATGTTATACTTTTGGATTCAGTTAGAAAATATTTTTGTCTATGTTTTGATGCTGATATAGAACGTTGACGTAAATTTTAGACACTTTTTTTTATTTTTTTCATAATTAACATGTTTTTTTATCTTTTAACATAATTTTATATATTGAAAATTATGACTCCCACATCTTTTCCATTGTTACTTTCTTGTCATAATAAATTTTGATAATGACTCAATTTGATCATTTGGTGGTCCAATTTGAGAAAAATATGCATGAGTGACTAAATTAGAACTCTTTTGAAACTTGGTTACTATTCTGTTACATTTTCCCTTTAATCCATTTTCATAGTTATCTCTTATCAAATGATACCTGATGTTGATGTGTTTGGTCCTTGAGTGCTGCACATGATTCTCTGTGATTGAGATAACACTGTTGTTGTCTATGTGAATGGGAGTCTCCTAGAAGTTTAACCATAGTCCAGCATCTGATTCTGAATCCAAAGCACTTGAGCACAGTAGCTTACAGCAGCAATGTATTCAGCTTCAGCAGTTGATGCAGAGACACAGGATTGTTTCTTGCATTGCCATGAAACAACCCTTCCACCAAGAAACTGACATCCCCCAGATGTAGACTTTGCAGTCATGTTGCAACCACCATAATCACTATCTGTATAAGCATACAGATTGAAGTCAGGATTTTTAGGATACCATAAACCAAGTGTTGAAGCACCTTTAAGGTATCTTAGAATCCTTTTGACAGTGATAAGGTGAGACATCTTATGGTTGGCTTGATATCATGCACATATGCAAGTTTCAAACATAATATCAGGCCTGCTAGCTGTAAGATACATAAGAGACCCAATCATAGCCCTGTATAAGTGTTCATCTACACACTCCCCCTCAAGCTCAGGTCCAAGGGAGTGGTTTCTAGTTGTGGGTGTCTTAGAAATCTTACAATTAGTCATGTTGAACCTCTTGAGTATGTCTTGAACATACTTTGACTGACTTATGAAGATGACATATTCAACTTGCTTCACTTGAATTCCCAGAAAGAAATTAAGTTCCCCCATGGCACTCATTTCAAATATGTCCTTCATTAGCTTCTCAAAGTCTTTGCAGAGCTTTGAATTAGTTGAACCAAATATGATGTCATCTATATACACTTGAACTAGCAATATGTCATTTCCCTATCCTTTGATGAAGAGAGTTCCATCTATAGTACCTCTCCTGTATCCATGTTTGCAAAGATACTAAGATAGAGTCCCATACCACTTCGTAGGTGCTTGATGCAACCCATAAAGAGCTTTGTCAAGCTTGCAGACATAATCAGGATGATCTAGATCTACAAAACCAGGTGGTTGTTTGATATACACCTATTCATCAATCACTCCAAATAGAAAAGCACACTTTACATCAAGTTGATAGACCTTGAAGTTCTTGGATGCAGCAAATGCCAGAAATATCCTAACAGCTTATAGTCTTGCTACAGGAGCAAAAACATCAGTCTAGTCAATCCCTTTTTCTTGTGTGTATCCTTGAACAACTAGTCTAGCTTTATTCTTGATGATAAAGCCTCAATCATCCTTCTTGTTCCTAAACACCTATTGGTTCCAATGGTAGTCTTCCATGAGGAAGAGGACATAGGTTCCAAACTTTCTGTCTTTTGAATTGAAGCAGCTCCTCTTCCATAGCTTTAACCCAACTTCCATCCTTCAGAGCCTTATCAACTTTCTTTGGCTCTATCTGGGATAAGAAACAAGAGTGAAGGCAAACATTTTCTTCATGGATTTGTCCTCTTATTCTTACCCCTGTGACAACATCTCCAATGATGTTTGTGGTGGGGGTGAGACTTGTGGATCCTTAGCTGAGGGATCATAACAAGTTGCTGAGAAAGATCTAAATTAGAGAAAGTTAGATCTGGCATATATGTTTCTCCCACCACATCAGCATACTTATCAAGAGAGACTTGATCCAAGGAGGTGTGACATCATTGATGTTTTCATCTATGGAGTGGTTATCAGCATCAAGAAAGTCTTGATCACTATCACCACTACCATCATTGTCTTTTACATTTGAAGTATCTTTATCTGGTTGTGGAGCCTTTGAGCTGGAATTTGAAGGCATACCAGATGTATCAGCTGAGTGTGTCATTGTGGGCTGATATAGACTTCATTTGCAAAAGTTGTCCCAATTAGATCTAAAGATGTGTTACTTGAAGGTCTTGAGCTAGAATTTGAAACCATATCAGATGTATCAGCTGAGTGTGTCATTGTGGGCTGATAGAGACTTCATTTGCAGAAGTAGTCCCAACTGGAGTTGAAGATGTGTTACTTGAAGGTCTTCTCAGCTCAAATCTTGGATCAGGATAACCTGTATTTAAGTTTTCTGCAGATCCTGAAACAGTCTCACAAGATTTGTTAAAACAGTTGGTAACTAAATCAAGATCAAATAGTCAATAAGGACCAGAACCAGCCACATAGGATGTGTGTTCATTGAAAGTCACATTGGTTGACTCCTCAACAATTCTAGTTCTAAGATTGTATACTCTGTAAGCCTTAGCTTGGGAAGAGTATCCAATAAAGTGTCCATCATCTGATTTCTCAGCAAATTTGGCAATTTGATCTTTGGTATTCAAGATGGTGCAAGGACAACCAAATGACCTGAGAAAACCAATGAAGGGTTTCCTCTTGTGCCAAAGTTCATAAGGAGTTTTGCCATGAGTCTTAACCACTAAAACTCTGTTCTGCACATAGCAGACAGTGTTGACTACCTCTGCCCAGAAGGTGATTGGCTAGTGTCTTGTTTCTCCTCTCAGCAACACCATTTTGCTGAGGAGTCCTGGGAGCATTGTATTGTCTTGTAATACCTTTTTCATCACAACTTGTATCAAGGATTTGGTTCTTGAATTCAGTTCCCTGATCACATCTTATGATTTTGACCTTGTGATCAGATTGATTCTCAATCTTTAAGATGAAATTCTTTAGAATCTTAAAAGTCTCATACTTAGTTCTAAGGAAGAAGACCCAATTAAATCTTGTAAAGTCATCTGTGATCACCAAACAATAAGAGGTCCTTCCTAGACTCATTACACTAGTGGGACCAAAGAGATCTATATGCAACAAGTGTAGGGGAGTAGTGATGGAGTTTCTTTCCTTAGGCTTGTTAGATACCTTGTGTTGCTTCCCTTTCAGGCATGCAATACAATGGTCATCACTTGTAAACTCTTTCTTTGGCATTCTAGTTACCAAATCATTCTTAATCAGTTTATTCATATTCTTAAAGTTTACATGGCACATTCTTTTATGCCATAGGAAAGACTCATCACTATTGGCTTTAGACAGAAAGCATGAAACTTCTCCAGAGGGAGATGTTTCTTGCAAATCCATCTTGTACATGTTTCCTTTCCTGGGGGCTCTAAGCAGAATATGCTCATGAGGAATGATCACCTCGGGCTTGAGAACAATGCACTCATGCTCAGTAAAGAGCATGTTATGATTCTGATCACAAAAATTGGGATACACTGAAAAGATTGTACCCAAGCTCCCTGACACAGTTTACCTTTTCAATGCTGAGCTTACCATTTGTGACATTGCCCTTTCCAGAAATGTAACCACCTTCATCTCCTCCAAAAGCAACTAGCCCTCCATCAATCCTTTCAATGTTCTGGAGTAGTGACCTATTGCCTGTCATGTGCCTGGAACAGCCACTGTCAATAATCCAGACATTTTTGCTTGTCTTGAGCTGTCCTTGCACAAGGAAAAATGATTAGTTACATTTGGAAACCTAAGCGCTACTTGTCTTGGGCTCACTAAGAGAAACAGAAGGTAATGCAACAGTAATAGATCCTATGGTTGTGCTTGGAGGATCTTGAGCTGTTTTTGTTGGAAAATTCTTAGTCACTTGGTCTTTCTTTGACTTCCACACACATTTGGAAGTTTGGACTTAACATTCAACACTTCGATAGCTTTTGAGACTTTAGAAGTTTTGATGACCGGTCCTTCGGAAGATTCTGTAGACACTGCAGCAGACTTCAGTGCTTCGGAAGTATTCCTTCCTTCCGAGACCAACTTTTCTTCCGAAGACAATTTTCCACTTGCCTTGTTCTTAGTTTTGGAGCTTCCGATGGAAATAGATTTTCCTTCCGAAGCTTGAATCTTCTAGAACTCTTGGAAGTCTTTGTATTGATCATGTGGAGAGTACCCTTAGGATTGTATGGATAATCTTTAGCAAGATGAGCAGTACTTTCATACATAACACACTCCATTTTCTTCTTCCCAAGAGCCTCCGGGAAACCAGACTGACTTTGGTCACATCCCTTCTCCACCTCATCTTTGCGGATGCTGAGACAGTCCTTTTGTGCTGGGGACTGTTCTTGGAGTTTGATGGTCCAGGCTGTGTGGCAGTGGTACATAGCAGATCAGTCTTTTTCTTGATACTAAGATGATTTGAACATGAACCAGAACTCTTAGCAGAAGAGTTAAGGTTGATGTCTTCAGTCTTTACCACTTCAAACCCTGTAGAGATAAAAACTTGTTTTTGCTTGGAGTCAAAAGTAGCCTTGATCTCTTGAGCCTTCCTTGCTTTCCTTTTGCTCTTTCTGATCAAGTTCTTTCTTATTGACTTGGTCATCACAGTCTTCTTCTTCTCCTCAGAAGGATAGTGGCCCTTCTTAGAATCCTCTTCTTCACTCTTCTCAGAGGAGTTCTTCACTATCACTTCTTCATCCTCTTCACTCAAGGGATCTATGAGAGGAAGCTCATTTTCACAAGTTCTACACCTAGGTGATCTTACAGATAAGATTGTGTGTGGAGGAGCTATCTCATTTGATCCTAGTCCCTGCTTGTTCTGATAGCACACTTTATTGTGCAGGGATGAGGATATCATGTTCTTGAAGGTCTCTTCTTCAAGAACACACTTGTCTGCCCTGGCATTGCTGATCACAAGCTCAGCCTGGCACTCAATCAGCTTGGTTATGAGATCCTTGATTTGAGTCCTAAAATCTGTATGCTCATATTTTAGAACTAAAATAGTTTTCTCAAAGTCCTCTATCTTCAGTTTATAATCATTTTTAGACTTTCTAAAATCAGCTTTTAAAATGTTTAAGGACTCAAGATCAAATCTCATTTCCAAGTTGTAGGACCTGTATCTATTAACTTTAGCAATGCATTCAGGGGTATAGAGATGTTCCAATACCTTGGCTTCATCATGATCTGCCATCAGTGCTTGGTTTGGAGAAGCATCTTCCACCTAAAAGCTCCAGTCAAAACCTCTATCTTGTTAGGGACCGTGTACTTGACGAATACTAACAGATTTACGCGTGTACCGAATCAAATAGTGCGGAATCCTATTTGATTGGAAATCCAATCAGTGAGAACGCACGTGGAATCAATTAAAGATTGGATCTAAACGTTAAGAACGATTAGCAATCGATCTACCGCGATCTTTGAAGTTGGAACGGGTTACTAGAGGTCTCTGGACGGCTAGGGTACATGTAGGTATCAAAATATTCAAAGAGTCTCATTTGTCCACAATTTAAGTGGTATTTATAGGTTAAGGTTTTTCAATCGTGCGACTGGACCATTTGCATGGTTCAGTCGTGCGATTGAGTCATGCAGTTGATCCTTTCGCACGACTGAGTGTTTAGTCGTGTGACTAAGTCAATCTCATGTTTCAATCATGCGACTGATCCAGTCTCTTGGTACATTCGTATGACTAGTTCATTAGCATGAAGTTGTTCATGCGTATGGTCCATTAGCATAGGCCAATCGCATGAGAACTTCACATAATTAAGTTTGAATATGTTTCGTAGTCATTAATTGATTTAGATATTATTCAAACAACCCCAACCTATATAGTTAAGTCAATAAGCGTTATTACATACCAACCAATAAAATATTCAACATCATATAAGCACAACCACATATTGCATTTCATTAAGTACCCTTACGATTACATATGTGTAAGACAATACAAACATATTACATTAAGATTAGAAACTAGGGACACATGTATCTACAAACTCCCCCTTGGACCTAGTTTCGTCTAATGTCTTACATCTTTCATAAGTTCCTCAAACTTCTTGTACTTCTTTTCTCTAGTGACTCCGACATGTATTTTAAAAGCAAAAAAGAGTCTTATAACGTTCTGAAATTGTAGAGCTTGTAAATATCTTGAGAGTCATAGAATAATGGCCACTTATATAATGTATAAACATCATTTGCAGACAAGTTTGTAAGCCACATTGGGTTAAACACCCTTATGGTTTCCATAACACCATTCTTATTCAAAACTATGACTGCCTCTCCTGTCCTCCAATCATAGTACCACCATTTGAAATGTGGAGTGAAGTCTTGTGGCATCTCCCGTAGAGGGATTTTAGACATTGTGCTCGGAGGACTCCACTTCAGCACTATTTTCGGTTTCCAGTTATGGGATCAACCTCAGACCGTCTGATATACCTCTTTGGTTGTTGAGGTTTGAAGTTGACCCATCTGGTGTGGTACTCTCTTTTTAGAGCAGTCTCAAACCACCCGACATTTTCCATGGGTCAGCGTATAGCAAATTTAACTTTGCTAACTGGTTTAGCTCAAATCCAGGAAGAGTCTTCCGGTCATGTGGGAACCTGAAGTACTCAATCCCTTTCTCACGTTTAACTGCATAAATGTTGAGATCTTCAAAATACGCCCATGCGATAATTTTGCCCGACACCTTTTGATGTTTCTTCACTTTGTACAACTTGGTGTAGACAGTTGATGTTGAAGCATTGCATTGGGCTCGTATTTCTTCAAAGCATGCAGCCCACTCAACCTTTCTGATATTGACTTCAGCTTCCGAGGCTTGGGCTGTATCTTCTTTCTTATCAGACTCTTCTTCCATTCTATCCAGAGTCTCAAAAGTTTCACTAACAAGGTTGTCTCCCAGATTGGGAACAACATTTCCTTCAATGCCAGTGTACTCTGGATAGTGTTGGTCCGTGACATCTTCGATCTCGATCTCATCAACATCGTTGAGCTCGTCGTCACTTTCCACTTGGACTGTTAGATCATCTTTCACGATCTCATCTGGATTGAGTCTGAATATTTCAGCAAGTTGCTCGTCTGTGAGATCATGAATTATCTCTTCTTCTTCAGGAGTGTAATTCACTGATCTCCTGACTATATCCTGCAGATCAAGAATCATCGTGAGCTGAGTCTTGATCTGTTGGAGGCGAGCAACATCATATTCATCTCTCTGGTAGTTTGGATCTGCTTGATTTAAAAACATGTAACACATCAACCATTAGTCAACAATCAAAGCAGTAAACATCAACATTAAATATAAACATTCATTACATTAATTTGATACAAGATTCAAATACACATGATTTAAATAACATAAACAACTAAGCATTACTCTTGTCTTGTATCATGTGCTCCTCTACTGACGGGGCTGAAGTGGAGCCACCTTGGTCTTGAGCTCATTTTGTCCTCCTTTCACTCGCAGATATGGCACCCGTAGCAGATGTATCATCATCATCATCATCATCAACATCATCATCAGCATCTTCACCAGCATCAGTATCATCCCCATGGTCATCACCATCATCATCATCATCATCATTGTCATCATCATCACCATCATCTCCATCTCCCTCTCTGATCTTTAGTGGCTCCTCTTTTGATCCTTTGAGCCTCAGCATGATGGTCTTGTTGGTAGTCTCCACTCCTCTATCCTTTTAGCTGATTAGACATGTTGCTCCTGAAGTTGAGACATCTCTGAGCTCTGTGCAGCAATATGTTGTGCCTGCTGCTCAATCAGCTGAGCCTGCTGAGATATCTGCTGAGATTGTGCAGTAGTAAGATCTACTAGCTAACGAATCTGGGCAGTCTTCTCGTCATCGGCTGCCAACAACTTCAGCACCATACGATTAAGTGCCAAGTGCTGTTCCTCTATCCCACTAGGAGGTAGAGAGGATCCAGATGGATAGGAGGTGTAAGATGACGGTCCTACATGGTGGCTAGTGGTGGTGGTGGTGGTAGTGGTAAAGATTGGGGGTGGTATAGATGAAGGTGGTGGTGGAATGGTGAAGATTAGGGGTGGTATAGATGAAGGTGGAGGTTGAGTGGTGAAGATTGTGGGTGGTATAGATGAAGGTGGTGGTGGAGAGGTTGTGGTAGTGGTGTGTGAGGTGGTAGATAATGTGGTGGATGGGATGGTGGTAGTGGGTGGAGTGGTGGTAGTAGTGGTGGTGGTGATGAAGGTCATCCTCCTCCTCTTCTTCTTCAACCCATGGGGCTGAGCCATCCTTTTCATCCTCGAGCCCCTCGAGGTGGATGCTCCCCCTAGAACACTGCTGGAATGATCAGGAGCATGAGTAGGATCAGTGTCAGCCTCCCCAGACTCGCCAGGGCGTCCTCCAACCTCCCGAATACCTCGGTCGGTGGCAACCACCCGGTTCCCCATAGTATGGGTTAGGGGCTCCTCGTCCGTCTCCTCCTCATCATCAAGACGAAAGTCCTGATGAAACCCTACAACCTCTGCTCCACCTTGGGTGGATACTAGAGATGCTATATCAACACTTGGGGCCCTTAGTTGAGTGGCCCTGCATTTCTACCATCACCGTTGTCGTCGTCATCGGAGTCATCTTCAAGGAGCTCAAGCTTCTCGACATCCAAATCACTGTCTACATGACGCCATTTACGCCTCCCCGGCGTTACGTAGTCCACCTTCGGCAGATGGCCGATGAGTCTTTTTACTGGGGGTTTGACCTGCTTTCCTCGGTAAACCTTCATACGACCCAGTGTCGTATCATCCATAAACTCCAATGCCACAGTGTCGTGGCTCTCCTTAGGCAGTGTGGGCAGCTTCTCATCAAAGATCATCTGTAGAAACTAGGATACATGCAGAAACCCTCTTTGCCCTTCGCCTCCAAGTTCTCTATCAGGTAAGAGAAAATCATGCTAGAAAAGCTGAAAGCGTGGTTCAAAACCAGTGCCATGTAGGCATTTTGTATTTGGTCTGAAAGATCATCAAGCCCACCCCTTCACGAAGCCAGGCACTTAAGGATGACGTGTTCCAAGTACTTGTACTGGGGACACAAGTTGCTCTTGTTGAGCACACCTACGTTAATATCCCCAGCGTACTTCATCCTCATGAAGCACCCTCTCACCGTCAGCGGGTGAAGTCTGGTGGGGTGGTCTGTATCATCATCCAACCCAAGTACTCACTAAATATCCTCAGCAGTGATCTCTATATCCATCCCAAAAATGGAGCTCCTTATGCTGTACGACTCACGAGAGCGGTCAACCGATGCTCCCTCCCAGAAGGCCTGTTGTATAGACTTGTAGGGAGTGCATGGTGTAGATATCGCCTTGTGGATTCTGGATCGCTTGAGGAAAGCGATGATCCCTGCAAACTCGACACCATTCCGAGTGTAGAATCTAGGTGAGCATAGATGTTGTGCTTGGGGTTGATGGACCACCTGTCCACCATCAATCTGTAACACAAGACACATAGACATTAGCTAACCACATGACACAAATCAGTTCTAATTAATTAGGTTGAATTCATTCTGGTTCATTCATGCGATTGTGTTCAGTTGGTTGACTTGGCATGCGACTGGATTCAGTCGGGTGACTGAGCAGGCGACTGAGTTCAATCGGTTAACTGAGCCTGCGATTGGTTCAGTCGGCCAACTGAGCTCATTCGTATGATTTATTCGGCCGATTGAGCCATTCGATTAGCTCAATCGTGCGATTGGAGTTCATCCTGGCGTCCAGTCGCATGACCCACTGTTTGGTCGACTGTGATTCGACTTTTAACCAATTCTTGAAGTTAGACGTCATGTAATGGTTTTTTAGACTCGCATTGAATATACTAATAACCTAATAACCTTTAGTTTAACATTTTACTTGGTTTAGTTAGGTTATTAGTCCATTTAGAGTGTCGGGTCTTGTTAGGGCCAAATTCTTGAAATTTCAGTCTAATCAAGGGAATTTTTGGCATAATCACACCACATTTTACCTGTAAAATCAACAACAAAGGTCAGAATACGCAAATAACCAGGTAATTTCGGTCAGATGAAAATTTGGCAGAGTAACGGTAGGCTGTGCGATATGGACCTCAGTCGTGCGATTGGCTCAGTCGATCACCTTCAGTCGACTGACCGTATTTCAGTCGGCGACTGACTCATTCGCACATTTCCATTTGGTCGAATGGCTCATTATGATAAGTCATTCGTGTGAATGGTTCATACTCATTTGCCATTCGGCTCTTTAGTGCATGAGTATAGTCCATTCACACGGTTGGTCCATACTCATGGTCTAGTCGTGCGATTGGATCATACTCATGATTTTGACTTTATGACCATTTCTCACTTAAACCCTTTTTAACTTTTGATTAAACTTCATATGCATTTGATCATCTCAGACATGATCATTTTAACTTGAAAAACTTTTGACCACCTCAGACATGATCCTTTTAAACAATTTGTCACCTCAGACGTTACTGATTTTACCTTTGAAAACACGTGTGGTCACCTCAGACGTGACCCTTTTAGATGATTAAATCCATTATTGAATTCCATGACGTAGTCCGATATCAAACAAACTAAATTTGACTAAAATTAAACAAAGTAAATGACTTAAACTTAAATACAAAACTAAACTTGTTTTTGACTTTTTGTGTGAGGTGTAAATCCTAAGATAGAAATCTAATGGATTCGGTTCCGAATAGGCAGCTTCAATTTATTTTGACCATAACTGGACCAATTCAATTTGGAATCATACAGGCAAGTCAGATCATTTGGGACATGTTATCAACACCTTTTGATGCTCAATTCTTGTTTTTCATCTAGAGTCGTTAGCAAGTTTAGGAAATCACACTAGTACTATTAGATCCCACCTTGATTTGGACTTTCAAGAATTGTAGCCACGATGATTGTTAGTATACTAGTCCTCTTAAATCCATACACAGACTTTTGACACAGATTGGTGATAGTTTAAGATTTGATTATTTCAACAAGCATTTGTGGATCCCACCCTTATATGGTAATCAACATTCCTCAGGAGATTTTTGAGCAGTCTCAGGGTAGTTTTCAAGAAGAAACCATTCTTAGAACTTTCAGAGAGAAGCCAAGCCTCAGGTCAGTGCCACCGCACAGCAGAGAGGCAACAAACAACAAGGAAGTCTAGAATATATAGGTTATGCTTATCCTCAGGTCAGTGCCACCGCACAGCAGAGAGGCACATAACCTATCTTCTTGTTTCAGCAATTTTAATCTTTTTGCACAGTTCTCACCAACAACATAAGTTATTAGTTTGATTGCTTTTGCTCATATTTTGGTATTTCGCACACATTTGTGGGGTTTATTCTGCTTGTCACCCCTTATTGGAATTTGTTAATTGTATTAACCAGGGATAAGATATTAACCCACAGCTTGTTGAACAACTTAGTTTGTTCTTGAGATCACCAACAAGGTCTAATCATCTATTGTGTTGAATCTACTGACATATCATCTGTGGTTTAACAATCTCTAGGTCTACTTTCTTTGTGTTACCTTAGTAGTAGCTAGTTTTACTATCATTTTTCCTTTTATTTTGCTTAGACTACACAGACTTATACTTTGAAACTTCGCATCTTATTTTATTTAATCTGTTAAAGTCCCAAGTGATTTGTACCTATGTACTATTATTTTCCAAAGTCATTGAATCGGTATCACAGATACGATCTAGTTTCTATCAGCTAGCCTCTCCTCCTCCCTCGTTTTTTTATTAATGTTACTACCTGACCTATTCTCCCCCTAAAATTCTAAACCCGTAACCGATTTAAGCTTTTTAGGATTTTAATAGGCACTGGATAACATTAATAAGCTACTTAAAGTTAAAAAAATAAATAAAGAAAATAAAATTAAAAAATGGACAATACGCATCGGACTATACATGGTCATCATCAGGAATTACATCACTTTTCTTTTTAACGCCGTTGACCTCTTACAAGTATAAAAACGTGGTTTGTCAAAAGCCTTTGTATAGAGGTCAGCGCGTTGAAAATCAGTATTTATTTTAGTCACATCGATTAAGTTCTTTTCAAAGCAATCACGTATAAAGTGATATTTTATGCCGATGTGTTTGGTCTTAGGATGTTGGACCGGATTTTTTGTTACTGCAATTGCAGCAGAGTTATCAACAAAAATAGGAGTAGAAGAGAATTTCAAACCATAGTCCCGCATTTGCTGTTGAATCCATATGATTTGTGAACAGCAACTTGCAGCAGCAACATATTCGGCTTCACAGGTTGACAAAACAACCGAGGTCTATTTCTTACACTGCCAGGTCACTAATCTCCTCCCAAAGAATTGACATCCCGCTGATGTAGACTTGTAGTTCATCTTGCAGCCACCGTAATCCGAGTCACTATACGATGTTAGCTCTAAGTCGTCGTCATGAGGATACCACAACCCAAGAGTTGGAGTACTTTTTAGATAACGAAAGATCATTTTGACCCCTATCAGATGGTTAAATTTTGGGTTTACCTGATATCTTGAACATAAACATGTCGTGTACATGATATCAGGTCTTGAGGCAGTGAGGTACATGAGAGATCCAATCATACCTTGGTACATGGTGGCATCGACCGGATCACCATTTTCGTCGGGTGCTACATCATGGTTTGTAGCAAGTGGAGTCCCAGCTGCGGAAGCATTCTCCTTGTCAAACTGACTGAGGATATCTCCTACATACTTGGTCTGATGTAGGAAAATCCATTTTGGTGTCTGATCCACCTGTAACCCGAGAAAGAATTTCATCTCTCCCATGACACTCATCTCAAACTTAGCCTTCATTACTGCTTCAAACTCTTTACATAGATCTTTGTTCTTTGAACCGAAGATTATGTCATCAACATAGATTTGGACAAGCAGTAAATCTCCATCCTTTTCTTTTATGAACAGTGTATAATCAATGGCACCTCTGCGAAAATCGTGTTTCACAAGGTGAGTCGAGAGTTTCTCATACCAGACTCTGGGAGCTTGAGGAAGCCCATATAGAGCCTTGTAGAGTTTGTAAACTCTGTCCCGATGATACGGATTCTCAAATCCCTCGGGTTGACTAACGTACACTGTCTCTCTAATTTCACCATGAAGGAATGCACTCTTCACATCAAGTTGGTAAACTTTAATCTTCATATATGATGCGTAGGCAAGGAAGATACGGATTGCTTCCATGCTTGCCACCGGTGCAAACACTTCATTGTAGTCAATGCCCTCGACTTGTCAAAATCCTTGGACAACAAGTCGAGCCTTGTTTCTGATGATCACGCCTTGATCATCTTTCTTGCATTTTAAGACCCATTTGGTGCCAATGACCTTAGCACCTTTAGGTCTATCCACCAGAGTCCATACACCTAACTTCTTAAACTGAAGAAGTTCTTCTTGCATGGCACTCACCCATGCCTCATCATTCAGGACTTCACTGACATACTTTGGCTCAAACTGAGACACAAAACAACGATATGCACCATCATGAAGATAGCCATTTTCCATCATCGAGACATAATCAGCTGAATATAATTGATTTCTGGTCTAAACTCCTGATCTCACTTCTCCAATGACATTATCCAAAGGATGATAGACATTTAGTCATGATCCAGGAGTGGTTGGAACAACTACCTCAGAATCAAGATTATGAACATTCAGTTCAGTATCTGAGGCAGTAGGAGTCTGAGGTTCCGAAGACATAGAGGCATCAATGTCAAATGCTTGTGGACTTTTGTAGGAGGAACCTGTTGCTCCTGGTTGTTCTGATCAGTCTCCACAACTTCTTCATCAGAAGAAGAGTCACTATCTTCAAGTGCTCCCCCTGAGTTGGTAGATGAATCACCTTGTATATCGGATGATGTAGATTCCTGAGATGGTATGTTTAGAACATCATACATCATCTTTGTTGCTAATTCATCATCAGAAGTGGAGAGTGGAATGTTAAGGACTTGAAGAATCCATCATAGTTGAAAAAGAAGGCGGGTCCTTTTCCAGCAGGTCGTGTGGTGTATCTCTGAACATCAACATTACACCACACTTCTACCTGACCCGTTGAGTTGTTGTAGACCCTCTTGTTCGGTATGTTGTATCCTAGAAAGATACCTTCATCAGCCTTCTCGCTGAATTTTCCCTCCCGAGTCTTCTTCAGTAAGGTGCACGGAGCGCCAAACGGCTCAAGATACTCTAGATTAGGTTTACGTCATTGTAGTAGCTCGTAACACGTCTTTCCATGGCGTTTGACTACCAGAACTCTATTTTGGTGTATAACATGCATTTGCAACTGCTTCATTCCAGAATTGGATAGGCAGTTTGAGTCTGCTAGCATCGTTCGTGCCATCTCTATCAAGCTGCGATTCTTCCTTTCAGCAACGCCGTTCATCTGGGGAGTGTAGGCAGAAGTGAACTGATGCACAATTCCCTTTTCCTTGCAGTAAGCCTCCATCCATTGATTCTTCAACTTGGTTCCGTTGTTTGAGCGCACTTGACGTACCTTCAACTTGTATAGGGACTCCAGTATAGTTACTAATTCCTTGAATGACTCAAATGTATCTGATTTGGATTTTAGAAACATCACCCAAGTGAATCTTGAGTAGTCATCAGTAACTACATAGCAGTACAAGTCGCCTGCAACGCTTCTTGTACTGACTGGACCAAACAGATCCATGTGGAGAAGTTCAAGAGGAAGTTCGATAGAATGAACTTTCATTTCCTTATGAGACTTCTTCGTCTGTTTTCCCTTTTTGCACGCAACAAAGAAATCCGGAAGTTGGAAGTTTTTGACGTTAACTCCTCTCACTAGATCGATCTGGATCAAGTGATTCATCTTCCATGGATTAATGTGTCCAATTCTCCTATGCCAGGAGATGGATTCCTTCTCAGTAGCTTTTGACAAGAAGCACTGAACTTCATGATTTGTTGTGGAGGCCTTTGATAGATCCAAGACATAAAGATCCTTATATCTTGAGGCAGACATTAATACTTGATCCTTCGGGATGACGTAGTCCCTTTTCAGGACATAACACTTCTTGTTGTCAAACACTACCTTAAAGTCTTTATCATAAATTTGTGAAACAGAAAGCAAGTTATTATGAAATTGTTGAACGTAGTTTATCTTGTCAAACTTCACTTTCTGATTACCTATTTCCCCTTGAGCTGTGATGTACCCCACCTTTGTTTCTAGCAAAGGAAACATGACCTCCTTTTATTTGTTTGACGTTTGATAAGAGATCCCTGTTCCCTATCATGTGCCTGGATGCTCCGCTGTCTATAATCCACATGTTAATTTCTGCACTATATTGAACACCCTGCACATTCAATTTGAAAACATTAGTTCAGGTTAGGGACCCAAGCCTTCACTGGCTTGGGTTTCCTAGAGGCATCACACATCATAAAGGTAACCCATTGACCGTACATGGGTGAGGGAAGCTCAAATGTCTTCTTGTTCTCATTATCAGACAATGAGGTTGATTTCCTTCCAAAAGCCAGCTTTGTGTAAGGCCTGTTTGTGATAAACAGACGACTGGCTAATGTGTTGAACTTTAGGTTCACTATCTCTTTTAGGTGGCGTCACTGAGTTCCACTTAAAAGAGCTAGGTTTTTGTTCAGGAAGTTCAAATTTCCTCCTCAGTGTTTGATAGTAAGGACAATGAGACGCAATGTGTCCATACTCTCCATTACTGTAGCATGCTCTGCTTTCGACTTTACGATTTAACTGTTTTGGTGGAGATGTATATGACACCCGGGTGACCTTACTTTGTTTGGATTTTGACTCTGATCGTTTAGATGTTTTTTCTGGTTTAACAAAGTTAATTGCTTTAACAGTTTTAACATCTTTTTCTTTTCTATTTTCTGGACTTTGACATGATGCACGTGATTGGTTAACATTACTGCCTTTTTAGATTCAGATTTGATAGTTGTTGAACCAAACTTTATACTAACCTTTTCAAACTCTTTGTCCAGTTAATGCAAGGCATTTTCCCTTTTGCATTTGAAGTGGCCTCCTTTTGTTTAGTAACGAATTCATTTGATGAACATGTGGAATCTGGATCACTTACAAGAGGAGTGGACACCACATGATCCTTGATTGGATTATCATTAATTGGTTTACATTTTGTGTTCATCAATATCTCATGTGGTGGTGGAACTACTTTATAACCCAATCCCTTCCCGTTGTTTCTCTCTCTCACTAAGTTTTGGACTATGTGTGAAGAACTAGTCTAACTATACAGTTTTTGTTTCAGGGAATTAACTTCTACTTCTAAAACTGCCTTTTTTTTCTTAGTGTCCTCTAGGGAGTTTAGATAGTACCTAATGTCATTATCTTGGTTAAAGGCTACAACTTCTGTTTCCCTAAGCTGTTTGTTCAAAAGGTTTATCTTTTCTTTGTAACTATGCTCATTTTGTTTTAACACTCTGTTAGCTTCAGTGCACAGTTCCAAGTCCTTTACTAAGTTATCATTATGATCTAATAACCTAGAAAATTTTAAATCAATGGTTTCCCTAAATTTATTACAATCAGAACAAGCATGATTATGAAAGAGTTGGTCAGTAGTACTTACCTGAGCGGTTTCTGAATAATCAGCCATCAGTGCAGAATCTGATGTTTCTGGAGCTGGTGATTCTGACGTTGTTGCAGTCTTCCCTTCTTCAGGTAGGTAGGTGACCACTGGTGCAGTTTCTTCTGATGTTGACATCACAAGTTCGACTGCATTATCTCCTTCACTAGTTGAGTCATCATCGATATCCTCCACACTAGCGATATTGGATTCTCCCGGTGAGACAAACTGAAAGTTCCAGTTGTGTCCTTCATCATCATGAGCAGTCACGGCTTTGGGATCCTTGCTTGATGAAGTAGGACTGCTAGCAGATTTCTCTGATGATTGAAGGTGGAGAAAGGATTTCCATTTCCAGTCTTCTTTGGCTTCACGCACTCCCTTTTGAAGTTCCCTTTCTCACCGCAGTTGAAGCAGGTTACCTTGGATTTGTCAAAGCCGAAGGTAGTGTCCTTAGTCGCAATCAAATTTTGTCCGGTCTTTTTGACAAACTTCTTAACTCTCCGGACTAAACTAGCCAAGGCCCAATTATGTCCATCCGCTCCAGCGCTCTGTCTCATCCACTTGCTCATAATCCTCATCTGCTAGATGGCAGTTCCCAATCTTACCATCCATTAGTCCATCATAGGAGTGGACTATCGCAGCTAAGAGTTCCATGTGCTCTTTAGCTACCTCAACTATCACATTGCCGAAGTTCTCGGTCTTCAGCTTTGCTGCATTTGCTTCAGGTGCAATGTATTGGGTACCAAACGACCCTGACGTTTCCGACCCTGAAGTAGAGGCTGGTGAAGGACCAGACAAGCTTGATACAAAAGCTTTCTGAAGAGGTGCTCCAGATGTTTTGGCTTGAGGAGTTGCGTTATACAGCGCTGGATTTTGATCATACGAAGACTTTTGAGCTTTGTACTTCATCCTCAGTTCATCTTCTCTCGGCTTCAGAATGAAGCCATTGATATCTAACTTCGTTAGCATACCATTATGTCTGAGATTGGAGACAAATAAGACCCATTTCTCTGGTAGCCCATCTTCAAAGTTGGACACTTTGTCCTCCATTGACGTCGATACTCCATGAGTGTGCATCTCACTCATCAAGTGGTAGAACCTGTCGATCACATCATCTAGGCTTTCTTTTCCCATTGAGGAGAAGTTGTCAAACTCCTTCTTTAAAGCCTTAGCCTTTATGACTTTCAATGATGCATTTCTGTCATACCTTTTCTCCAATGCATCACATAGCTTCTTTGCTTGTGTATATTCTGAGAATTGATGGAAAATATCCTTTGGAATTGACTGTGTAAGCAAAGGATAAACTTTATTTTCGGAATTGTATTTCAACTTTTGTCCATTAGTCATGCCACCAAGTGTTAGTTTGACCCCATTAGCTCCTATAGGCATGTTGTACCCTGTCTCTATAGACTCCCACAGATTGGGATCTACTCCATTTAAGTAGATCTCGAAACGTTGCTTCCATTGTGGGTACTCGTCTAACGTGATAAGCTTTGGGGGCTTGTTGTGATTCCCCATTTCATTCTCCAGTAGCAGTAAGTTTTGTATACGTGAGTCTTTCCCTGCTGTGAATGCTAAATATTGGTCTTCCATGCTATTAACTTTAACTTTAAACCAAACTGTTGAATTAGTCCGAATGAAGGTGTGCGATTGGGCTATTCATGCGATTGAACTATGCGGATGGTTCAATCGTGCGACTGAACTAATGCGGATGACTCAGTCGGCCGAATGAACTAATGCGGATGACCAATGCGAATAGGTTTCTCAGTCGTACGAATGGAGGTACGAATGAGTCCAATCGGGCGTATGGGGAATGCGTATGAACTCAGTCGGGCGATTGAGTCAATCGTGCGACTGGGCCTGCTGGATTTCGAAAATTCGTAGGTTTAAGGTGATTGAACGCAAAAACACGAATTTTGACTAACCCTAATTGTCGTATGCCGGAAAAAACTTAACTTTACGATCAGGAGACGTCTAAAACCCGATTTGACATAAAAGATTGCGTTTTTTAGAGTAAAAACACAATTTTTATATCAAAACGATTGAATCACATGTAAATCTAGAGCCAAAGCTCTGATACCACTTGTTAGGGATCGTGTACTTGACGAATACTAACAGTTTACACGTGTACCGAATTAAATAGTGCGGAATCCTATTTGATTGGTGATCCAATCAGTGAGCACGCACGTAGAATCAGTTAAAGATTGAAACTAAATGCTAAGAACGATTAGCAATTGATCTACTACGATCTTTGAAGTTGGAACAGGTTACTAGAGGTCTCTGGACGGCTAGGGTACGTGTAGGTATCAAAATATTCGAAGTGTCTCATTTTTCCACGATTTAAGTGGTATTTATAGGTTAAGGTTTTTTAATCGTGCGACTGGACCATTTGCATGGTTCAGTCATGCGATTGAGTCATGCGGTTGATCCATTCACACGACTGAGTGTTCAGTTGTGCAACTGAGTCAATATCATGGTTCAATCATGGTACTGATCCAGTCTCCTAGTTCATTCGTACGACTGGTTCATTAGCATGAAGTTGTTCATCGTATGGTCCATTAGCATGGGCCAATCGCATGAGAATTTCACATAATTAAGTTTGAATATGTTTCATAGTCATTAATTGATTTAGATATTATTCAAACAACCACAACCTATATAGTTAACTCAATAAGCATTATTACACACCAACCAATGAAATATTCAACATCATATAAGCACAACCACATATTGCATTTCATTAAGTACCCTTACAATTACATATGTGTAAGACAACAACAACAACCTGCTGCTTTGGCTTCTCATTCTGGGGACCCTTGTCAGTGTAGTTGGGTCTGGACTGTATTTGGCCACCATTTGTTCTAGGTGCCTTACACTCCCTGGCAAAGTGGCCTATCAAGTTATAGTTGTAACACTTAACTTTGCCTTTGTCTAGGCCAAACTTTCCACTGGATGCACTACTTGGAAACTTCCTTCCAGTCCGCTTGTAGAACTTCTTGGCTCTGTGAGTGAGAAGAGCCATCTGCTAAACTATCTCCATGTACTCCAGATCATCTGGATGGATACAGTCCAGGTCTTCAAGGGTGAAAAGAAAGCTTCCACAAATTTCATCAAAAGACACAAAAGCTTGAGAAGAACTTGTCTCTTGGAATGGGCTTCCTTGAGTGTAGTTCTTCCTTGGTGTCTCTGGGAAGGTGATGAAATGACCCTTTGATGAGTTATCAGGGTAGCATATGAGATGATGTTGGGGTTCTATACTATCCCTTTCAACCACATGAAGGGCTAAACCCATTTGATTGTTGGAGTTGCCAGATGAACCTTGCATGTTTATCTCCATCTGGTAGCCACTAAGAATCCCATATAACTCTGTCAGAGTGAGAGTTTTGAGATTCTCAGTCCTCTTGATCACCACACAGTAGTCTGTCCATTGCCTAGGAAGTGAGGACATGAACCTCCTTACAATGTCTCTGTTATCAAGAGGAACTCCTCTATCCATAAGGGTATCCACAATCTCAACATACCTGAAGTATTGCTGAGTCATGGTTTCACCTGCTTTGAAGGTGAAGTTTTCAAACTACTGCTTTAGAAGATCCTTCTTGTTCTCCTTAGCTTCAGAGGAACCCTCATACATCAGTTTCAATGCATCTCACAACTACTTAGTTGTTTTTGCATTTCTTGAAACCTCTGTATATAGAGTTTGGAAGAGTAGTCTGAAGGGCTGTCATGGCTTTTCTATCAATCTCTACTCTCTTCCTGTCTTTATCAGAGTAGTTTGCCACAGCCTTGGGGATCATACCACCACCAGTAGCAGAAGGGGTGCTTGGTATGTAAGATCCATTCTCAATAGATTTCCACATTCTTGAGTCTAGAGACCTGATGAAACCTTCCATTCTCAGGCACCAGGTGTCAAAGTCATCAAGAGTGATCAGTGGGGACTTGTTCATGGTTCCAGTTTCCATATTAGTTTTGGAAATGGCTGCCATTTGAAAAGTTTGGTATTTGTGTGAGTGAGGGATCTTAAGATGGTAAGATCTTATATCAAGAGCTTGAAAGCTCTAATACCAAATGCAGGACCGTTAAAGGGCGGTCAAATACAACACAACAACACAAAGAGGAGAGTAACTAAACTTAATCAAACAGTGAACTGGATTAACCACAAGTAAAGATACTAAGAACACAAGTAATTAAGAGACAAAACACAAGAGCAAGATACACAAGGAGATAGTTTTCAAGATTGTAGTATATTGCCTTCTCAATGTTCTATTACAAGTGTTACAAAGCATGAAAATAAAGTTACAAGAACATGAGATACTTATACTACATCCTACAGCCGACCATACTATGAAAGTCAGCTGGATACAATTGACTAGACACAAAAGAAAATCAATTGTAGAGTCAAAAAGACAGATTGCCTTTTTGACTTTGTGACTATGACATGCCATAGCACACATCCTTATCTAATACAAAAAGAATAAATTATATGAATTAGAAAGTTTACAGACTCAAGACCTCAATGTACAGTTACCAAAAGCATGAACCTTTTCACCAACTCATGTAAGTTGGTGACTTTACAGAGTTGCAGAGGAAAGTGGTCCAACTTTATGGAAAAGTACATCAGATAAAACATGTTGTTTAAAAGTCTTCGGAATAAATCTGTCTTCAAGAGTTGAGCTTCGAAAGACTTTGTCTCTGAAGCTTCGGAAAACTTCATCTTTGGCTTCGGAAGATATTGGTCTTGGCTTCGGAAGATTTTACACTTAGAATATTTCTGCTGCTTGTGTGAAACTTTCGAAGCATTCTTCTTTAGTACTTGTGCAGCATGCATGCAGAAAAACTTTGATTGCTTCAGCCTCTTCAAGTATTCTTTACACAAACATTTTTAAAAACATGAAATATCTTAAAATTACTGTTTTTAAAAGGTAAACTTTTTATAAACTAAAAATAATTAAAACTAGGAGTTATAATAAGTAACTCTTAAAAATGATATTTTTAATACGAATTGTTTGAAGAAAATGGTAAAATTTAGGAAAAAAACACTAAAAACTAAAGTTTAAAAATTAGTATTATTATTTTATTACTTGTAGTTATCACTTATAATTATTACTCATATGTAATTTTAATCATATTTTATTGAAACTTGATTACCTTTTAAATTATTTTATACTTCATAAACTTTCATTATAATTGGTATTTTATTTTTTAATTCGTGTAATACATGATTTTACTAATGTTATTATGTTAGTTTTAATAATTAAGTCTTCATCTCGTCGTTTAGTAGTAACTCTTTTAGTTATTAGCTTTATTATATATATATATATATTGTTTTGAAGGAAGGCAAAGGAAAGGAAAGGAAAGGAAAGGAAAGGAAAGGAAAGGAAACCCTAGAGAGAAAGAGAAGGGAGGAGGTGGTGAGGATTAGGAAGATGGTGTTCTACTTCAAAGCCCGAGCAGAAGCCGGAGACTACACCATCTTCATGGGTCTTGACAAGTTTGAGAACGAGGAGCTCATCAAATACGGCTTCCCAGAAGACATATGGTACCCTAATATCCTATCTCTCAATTCTCAATGCTCAATGCTCAATTCTCAGTTCTCCGTTCTCAATTCTCAATTCTCAATTCTCAATTCTCAATTCTCAATTCTCAATTCTTTCATGCTTTTTCTTCCCATCAGCACCACACCATTTCTTTCTAACCTAAGCTAGATAAAATCATTCATTACATGTTCATCATAGTTCCTTCTATAAGCCTTTGTCTTCATTCTAGTTCTCTATCAATATTAGCCAAATCAAATTAATTAAATTACCCTAACTATCATAGTGGTTGCTGGCATCCAGTCTTTATGATACAGAATTTGTATAGCTAAAGGGCTTAAATCTGTTTATCGTTGAATATTGTTTTTAGCTTATCTAGTTTTCATACAGGGTTTTTCCTAGTGCAGGTTCCATGTGGATAAAATGTCTTCTGCCCATGTTTATGTGAGGCTGCACAAGGGACAGACAATTGATGACATCTCTGAAGGGCTTCTTGAAGATTGTGCTCAACTTGTCAAAGCAAATTCTATCCAAGGCAACTTCATATACTCTTCTCCATTATCTAGCATCTGTATAACAATTTTGTGGGTTGTTTTCTAACTGTTTTTATATCGGTTAAGGCGAGTTACTCGAAACACATTTTCAAAATTATTTTTTCTTCCTTTTAATAGTATATCATAAAAGTTTTACTTGTTTATGATAATCTAAACTCGAACAAAATGGTCCATTTATTAGTGTATTGTCAAAATTGCCACTTTTAAGTTAACAATCAATTGTTATGTGTTACAACTTAAAACTACCATTTCGACTCTAACGACTACACTTTTTAGGGTAATATGAATTAAGTCTTCCTGAGATAAATTGCCACCCTGCAAGTGAATGAATTCTATCATTACACTAACCTTTATAAAAAGGAAAGCAACAAGTTATAAGCTTAATTGTGTAGTCAGAAGCTGTTTCTGGGCACCCTTTGGGATCATAGGTGGCAAAATCAGCAGGTCAGTTCAAAACAGGTCTGATTCAAAGAAATTTTAAGGGTAAAATGGTCTTGGGCCATTGAACTCTATGTTATAATTATAGTAATGCTTTTTGCTAATAGAAGCGATTTAGGAAGTGGTAAAAACACACTTCTTGCAAATTTTGACTCGTTTTTAGGTGAAGGTATTGTAAAGTGGTGCTTATTCAAATATATGCCCTAGTGGGGTTGAAATTGCTTCTTATGTGGAGCAGGCTGTGAGCGTAATAGGTGTATATGCTAAATCTTATGGTTAACATGGCAGGAAACAAGGTTAATAACATTGATGTTGTTTATACTCCTTGGCAAAACTTGAAGAAGACTCCATCCATGGATGTTGGTCAAGTTGGTTTCCACAACAATAAAGCTGTGAGTCAATTGTATTTTGCTTTCTCACCGTATATATGCACACAGACACACATATAGTCTTCTTGTTTGTTCCTTAGTAGTTGCTTGTGGATGTATGTCATATATATGTTCAGGTGCGCACTGTCAGAGTGGAGAAGCGAATTAATGAGATTGTTAATAGGCTCAACCGCACAAAAGTTGAAAGAAAACCTGATCTAAAAGGTACTACTTTTGTGATTATGCTTTTTGTTATTAGAATATACAGTATTGTAAAAATCGCTAGGCGCTAGTCGGACGGCGAGGTGGGGACTAGGGATTAATCGGATTGGAATTTTTATATATAATTTTCATTTATATATATATAAATACACATTTTTATATGTAATTTTTATAAATAGGTTTAGTTTTATATATATATAAACAAATCTGGCCGAAATTTCAAAATGTTCGTCGGGATTTTTGAACTTCGCCGGAATCTCGCCGGAAAGTCGCTAGAATCTGCAAAAATGCAGCATAAAGTCCGATTAAGAGCCGACTAGGTTCGATTAGGGCCGATTTTTTCCCGATTTGGACCAATTTCACCGACTAGCCATCATCCCCTCCGATTAGGGGAAATCCAATCAGTGACCCCCCGATTGCCAACTTGTCGCCGATTCGGCCGACTAGTCCGACTTTTACAACACTGAGAATATATTATTAGGGTTTGATTAGAATGAGTCCATGGGCCCAGTTAGGTTTCTAGGGTTACTTGTTATCTCTATATATTGTAACCTAACTATTCAATAACATTATCTAGTCTTTTATCATCTTACATGGCATCAGAGCCTTAGGGTTTTGGTCACTTTCTTCTTTGTTGTGTCACCTTATAAAATGTACAAACCCTAGCCATCGTCATCGAGTTCAAACCCTAAACAAGCCCCCCTGGCTTGTTCCACCTTCGTTTTCTGTTTTGTTTATTTTCTAATTCTCATTGGATAAAGCTTTATTATCGCCTGAAAATTCAAACTGTAGATCTATTCTCTTGGTTGGTTCACAATTATATTCTAGGTTTATTCTTGAATTACGACTCACAAATGCAACGATCACTTCTTTTTTCTTTCCTTTTTTTATTCTCGGTGTTTTAGCTGTACCAAAGACCACAACCAACGACCATCGATCTCAAACTACGGTTTGATAGATTTTATTCTCTCTTTTTTTTATAGTCCTATGGATCTTATCTCTTGATTTATGGATCGAAAAGATTGCCGCCTGACCACGGTCATTGGCTTTTCTCTTTGTTTTTCTTTTTCTTTTTTTACGTCTATGGACTTTTTTCTTTTGATCTACGGATCCAAAACACCGCCGCTTGAACACGGTCATGTGCCTTGCTTTCTTTTTCTTTTTTATTTCTATAGATTTCATCTTTTGATCTACGAATCCAAGTGACTGCCGGTAACTAGCCTCGATACATCGCCAACGACTACGGTTGCCAACGATGACGGTCGCCAGTTCTTAACTTATTATTCCAAGAATCAAGAACTAAGAAGTATCAATCAAACTATGGATAGCACAATCAACCAAAATAATGACAAGATCAACAATAATATTAATTTGTTGGCAAAAGTTTGGATATCAGAGTCGATCGAAACATGTTTATGTTATTATTATTGGTTTTTTTTTTGTTTTCTAGTTTTAGCGTACAATTACTTCCGCTACGACGGTGGGGGAATATTAGAATATAGTATTAGGGTTTGATTAGAATGAGCCCACGGGCCCAATTAGGTTTATAGGGGTACTTGTTATCTCTATATATTGTAGCCTAACTATTCAATGATATTATCCAATCTTTTATCATCTTACACTTATATCATAATTGTTTACACACTTCGATCCTCACCGTGCTTTTTAATATAATTTTGGGCCATTGCACTTATTAGGCATAAGTTTTCCCTTCATTTGCAGTTTTGTCTTATTAGGCATAAGTTTTCCCTTCATTTGCAGTTTTGTCTGTGGACCTAAAATATCTTTACTTTTCAAAACTTAAACTTGTCTAAAATAATCAGTTTCTAAAGCAGTGTGACTAAAAAATTCTAGCAACAAATTTAGAAAAGAAGTGAAAACAAGTTAAAATTTTCCGTAGATTTTTATCTTTTGATGAGCTAATCTCATCTTTTTGTTCAAGTGTAGCTGAGCGTGAAGCGGTTAATGCAGCAGAAAGGGCAGAGAGGAAGCAACTGCTGCGAGACAAGGTGAGTTTTATGTACTGTGAAAAGATGACACACTCACACCCTCACCCTCACCTCACCCTCACCCTCACCATTCGCAAATCGTAAATTTCTAATGGGGTATTTAAAACCATTTACTTGTGGTCATGTTTTATCTCTAAGGGACAAATAATTTCATCAAATAGATCGGACTATCTTTGTAATCATACTAAATGCATTAGTTATATCTGCTCAAGTTCTTTTAAACCGGACAAGAAAGTGTTTTTGGCAAGACCCAACTCAAACCCCATTAAATTTGTCCCAATACCCAACTTGCCTATTTGCTCATATCTTGTACCACCATAAGTTGCAAGGATAGCTGCCCCCTTTCCAACAAGCAAGAATTCTATTTTGCCTAGAACTGGGCTGTTTCTAGTCCATGCATATGGAACACAATATAAATCCTGTTTTTAAGCTTCCATGTAAATCCGTGTGTCATTGCATATGAGGTTTAGTACCATAATAATAATAAAATGTTGCACCAGAAACGACGAGAGGAAATGGAGAGACTGGAAAAGGAGAGACAAGCAGAGGTAAGGAGCTACAAAAACCTGATGGTCGCTGACAAAATGACTTCCAATAAAGAGATTGCATCAACCCACAAGTCCCTGCAGGAACTTGAAGAGGACTTCATGTAAATCATCTTCACAATACAACTTAAACTGTTTTATGCTCTCCCCATTTCTTGGTTTGTTGATGTTTAATAAAAGCTAAAATGGCCAACTTTCCAAGAGTAGGGGGAAGCTCGCTTTGTTTAAATTTGCTCTTAAATATTTTGATATGAGGATAAATTTATCAGCACAATGATTGGTTTGTTTGCATATCAAAATCTGAATCTTATATTGAAGGAAGTTGTACCATCCAGTTTAAAGTCTCATTGATGTGCTGCACTGTCCACAATTTGTTTTGGGCTATAGCAATGCACATGGTTTTCAGCATCATAAATGCGATGATATTATTGTTATTTTTTAAGCCTATAAAATTTGTGTTGTTACATTTGTTTAAAGAAGAAAATGCAAGCAAAATATGTTATTGGAAGATGTTGAAGGACTATGATCATGTAATTCATGCCATTTTGGTTAAGACAATATTGTGGTGGGTGATATGAACCAAGATTTGGTCAAATCTTGTTGGGTCAAGGAAATTAGAAAAATGAGTAACAGTGTTCAACGTCGTACAATAGAAGCAATGTAAGAAAGTCTCATATAGAGAGCAAGAACACACATATGATACAGGAAAGCTGAGCGCTTCAACACTTGGAGCTCACGTTCAAGGTCGTGAAGGACTCGGCTAATACGGTATGCACAACTAGAGAGGTGCATCCTGAGCCGTGAATCTATTTTTGTCCATGGACGAGTAACAGAAAAATGAGTAACAGTACTGGATTTACACATGTGTAAATCCGATATTACACATGTGTAAATCGAATTTCGTTAACAAAACAGATTTTTTTTTATTTTTTATAATTTTTTATATATTTTTTTATGAAAGAGAAAAGTTGGAGAATATTTGTGTTTTTATTTTTTTTATTTTATATTATTTTTAATTTATAAATTTTTTAAATATGTTTTTGTTATTACAATTTTGCCATTGAAAACTAGTGGTTAAGATTGGTTCCTAGAGTTCTCACAAAAAAACTAGTTCTCATTTGATCCCTCCCCTATATATATATATGTATATATATATGTATATATATGTATATATATATATATACATATATGTATATAATACATATGTATGTATAATACATATATATATATATTATATATATATATATATATATATATATATATATATATATATTATATATATATGTGTATATATATGTATATATATGTGTATATATATGTATATACATTGTATATATATGTATATATATGTACATATATGTATAATATATGTATATACATATATATATACATATACGTATATATATATATATGTATATATATACGTATATATATACATATACGTATATATATACGTATATATGTATATATAACGTATATATATACATATATGTATACGTATACGTATATATATACGTATATATATACGTATATATGTATACGTATACGTATATATATACGTATATATACGTATATGTATATATATACGTATATATATACGTATATGTATATATATACGTTATGTATACGTATATGTATACATATATGTATATCTATACGTATATATATACATATATGTATATATATACATATATGTATATATATATGTATATATATATATACTATATGTATATATATGTATATATTGTTGGTGTAGGCTTCGGTGGATTAATTTGGAGCAATTGGCTCGGCCGGCCCAAGTTCTAATTAGGCCCAGTTTAGTTAGATTATTAACTAAAGGGTTTAACCCTAATGGAGTCTATATATTCCTCATTGTACTTGTAACTATTATTACTCAATAAAAAGAAAAAAAACCTAGTTGCCCCAAAGAGGACGTAGGTTGCACACCGCAACCGAACCTCTATAAATCTCGTGTCTTTGTTTATTGTTTAGTGTTCTTAATTCATGTGTTTCGTACTAGTTTGATCCTAACAACTGGTATGAGAGCTTTAGGCTCTTCTTTGCTGTTCATATTTTTTTTGAAGATTCCGTATGAAAACACGAATTAGGGTTCTGCCGTCGCAAGCTTCCGCCAAATTAGGGTTCTGCCGTCGCATATTTATGTCGAATCAAGGTTCTGTCATCGTCTGGGTTGTTTGATTGTCTGCTGCGTTCTAAACTCAGGTGCATTATTAAACTCGTTTGCTTTTGGGTTTTTGGAACTGTTCTCGTAGAATAGTAATCAATAGAAGAACACTCAAGTTCAGGCAGCCGGCCACTGTTGTACTTGTTACTATTCTCAGTTCTGACTTGACTGTTGAGCATCTGTGGTTTAGAATAATGGTTGATGACGGGAAAACTAGAATTGAGAAATTCGATGGTCATAGATAGTGGAAGATGCAAATCAAGGATTTGCTGGTTCCGAAGGATCTGGGAGCCACCCTGTTTGGAAAGAACCGGATAATACTTCAGATGAAGATTGGGCTGCTCTTGATAGAAAAACTGTTTTTGTCATCAGGCTTTCTTTATCAAAGAATGTTTCTTTCAACATTCTGAAGGAGAAACAACTAAAGGCATCATGGATGCGTTGTCAAACATGTATGAGAAACCTTCTACTGTAAATAAAGTCTTTCTTATTAGAGAACTGGTGAACATGAGACTTAAAGGAGGATCTGTTAATACTCATATCAGCAACTTCTATACTGTCATCTCTCATTTACTATCTGTCAATATAAAATTCGATGATGAAGTTCAGGCATTGCTACTTTTGTCTTCTTTACTAGAAAGCTGGTCAGGAACTGCCACTACAATTGGTAGTTCATCTGGAACTACTAAGCTTACTACCGATGCAGTTTAGGATCTGATTTTGGGGAGGATATTAGACAAAGAGCTTCAGGAGAATCATCGAGTGCTTTACTAAGCGCTAAAATGAGAGGAAGAAAGAAAAAAAGGGGGACTAGTAGAGGGAGATCAAAATCCAGAAAGAGGGGTCAGTCAAAGCCCAGAAAGATATCTAGTGTTGGAACTGTAAAGAAACCGACCATTTTAGAAGTCAATGCCCAAATCTGTCTGCCTCAAAAGATAAGAAGAAAGTAAATGTAGCTGCTGAGGATTTTGATTCTGATGCTCTTATTTGTTGTGTGGAGAACTCAACTGAGTCATGGATTATGGACTCTGGTGCATCTTTTCATGCTACCTCTAGCACGAAGTCGATGAAGAATCTCCGAACAGGTAACTTTGGCAAAGTTTGGTTGGAAAACAACCACACTCTTGAGATCTGGGATATGATGTCATGTTCGGCGGGGGACAATGGAAGGTAGTAAAGGGGAACCTTGTGATCGTAAGAGGCAAGAAGAGGGGGACTCTTTACATGGCTGAAGTTCCAGTGGATGGGATAAACTCAGTGACCAGCAGGCCGAGTCAATCCGGCTTGTGGCACCAACAACTCGGTCATATGAGTGAAAAAGAATGAAAATGCTCGTTGAAAAAGGAAAGCTTTCAGAACTTAAAAAGGTCGAATCGGAACTCTATGAACCCTGTGTCTTTAGGAAAAAGAAGAAAGTATCTTTTGTGAAGACGGGAAAGGCACCAAAAGCTCAGAAATTGGAGCTTGTTCACATTGATGTATTCGGACCAACCTCGTTTCATCTCTCGGAGGAGCTCACTACTATGTCACGATTCAACATGCAAGGTATGGGTTTATTTTCTTAAAATAAATCTGATGTCTTTTATACTTTTAAGAAATGGAAAACTACAGTTGAATTGGAAATTGATTTGAAGGTAAAATGCCTGAAGTCCGACAAAGGAAGAGAATACGTAAGTGTTGAGTTCCTTGATTACTGTGCTGAACACGGTATTTGGATGATAAAGACAGTCCCGAGCACTCCTCAGGAAAATGGAGTGGCGGAAAGAATGAACTGAACGTTAAATGAGAGAGCCAGAAGTATGAGACTTAATTGCGGGCTTCCAAAGATGTTCTGGGCTGATACAGTCAACACTACTGCCTATTTGATTAATCGGGGATTATCAGTCCCGTTGGGATTCAAGATACCAGAAGAAGAATGGAGAGGGGAAGCAGTCAAATACGGGCATTTAAAAGTTTTTGGGTGCAGTGCCTATGATCTAGTGAAAGACGGTGATAAACTTGATGCTAAAGTTAAGAAATACTCCTTCATTGGATATGAGTCAGATGCTATAGGCTACAGGCTTTGGGATTTCGAAAGCAAAAAGGTAGTCAGAAGCAAGCATGTACATTCGATGGGGCTGAGTTGTATAAAGACAGAATTTCAGCAAACTCACAAGTCTAGAAAGAGCAGGTTGAATTTGAAATTGATGCAAACAAACAAACAACACAACCAGTCACAGAATCAGACACTAAAACTAAAGTTCCTGAGTTTGAAAATGACGATATGGGTGGAGATGAAGAAGCAGTGGGAGCTTTTGATAGTGGGAGTTCAGAGTCTGATGACGAACAGTCACCGCAAAGTCCAGACCAGTCTCAAAATTGGGTCAGAAGGTCCACCAGAGTCTCCAAATAATCAGAGAGGTATAGTCCTTCAGTTAACTATCTTCTGTTAACTAAAAATGGTGAACCAGGAAGTTTCTCTGAAGTTGTTAAAATGAAAGATTCGCTTTAGTGGGAGCATGGTATGAAAGATGAGATGAGCTCTTTGATGAAAAACAAAACATGGCTACTAACCAAGCTTTCGCTAGATAAAAGAGCTCTACATAATAAATGGGTCTTCAGGGTCAAGGAAGAACATGATGGGTCTAAACGATACAAAGCTCGCTTAGTAGTCGAGGGTTTTTAGCAAAAGAAGGGGTTGATTACGATGAGATCTTCTCTCCAGTTGTGAAGATGACAACCATCAAATTGGTTCTAAGTTTGGTAGCTACAGAGGGCTTACATCTAGAACAATTAGATGTTAAGACAACATTTCTACACGATGACCTTGACGAAGAAATTATATGACACAACCTGAAGGGTTTCAGGTTGTCGGGAAAGAAAACTAGGTCTGCAAGTTGGAAAAGAGCTTGTATGGTCTAAAACAGGCGCCCAGGCAGTGGTACTTGAAGTTTGATAACTTCATGGAAAGGTCGGGGTACAAGAAATGTCAAATGGATCGTTGCTGCTATTTGAAGAAGTTCAATAGCTCTTATATCATTCTACTACTCTATGTAGATGATATGTTGATTGCAGGGTCAGATATGAAAGAGATCTGTAAGTTAAAGAAAGAAATGTCCAAAGAATTTGAGAAGAAAGACTTGGGTCTAGCCAAACAGATACTTGGGATGAGCATTTTCAGAAATAAAAAGGATGGATCTTTAACACTATCCCAAGAAAAATACATAGGGAAAGTGTTGGAAAGATTCAAGATGAATAATAAAAATACCAGGCCAAGAAACACATCATTGGGAAGTCACTTCAAGCTCACCAAGATCAGTCTCCCAATCTGAAGAAGAAAGAACAGAGATGGCTAAAATTCCATACACATCTACAGTTGGCAGTCTCATGTATGCAATCAACCAGATATTGCTCACCTAGTTGGAGTAGTTAGTCAGTTTATGTCAGATCCGGGGAAAGAACATTGGGAAGCAGTCAAGTGGATACTTAGATACTTAAAGGGTACTTCTAAAATAGGGTTATATTTCAAGGGTAAAGACGCAATCCTTAGAGGATACACTAATACGAATTTAGGTGGTTGTAATGGGAAAGTTAAAAGCACTACCGGGTATGTCTTTACGGCTGGAGGAACAACAGTCAGCTCGATGTCCAGACTTCAGAAAAGTGTAGCTCTATCAACAACAGAGGCTGAATACATGGCTGTTGCTAAAGCTAATAAAGAGTTAATATGGTTGAAAACTTTTCTTGAAGAATTGGGTAAACATCAGTCTGATTACTCATTGTATTGTGATAATGAGAGTGCGGTGAAACTTGCTAGAAATCCAATCTATCATGGAAAAACAAAGCACATTGGGATGAGATATCATTTTGTCAGAGGATTGATTAGTGATGGAGCAATCAGTCTGAAAACATCTTTGGTGCGAAGAATCCAGGCGACATGTTTACTAAATCTGTGGTGCTGGATAAGATGAAGCTTTGCATAGCTTCAGCTGGCCTTCAGGAATAATGTTGAGAAGGCGGGGTAGCTAGGGGGTGCAAAAATCAGAAGATATTACAGAAGTACAAAGAAGTGGAGTGCAGCTGAACGTGGTTTGAAGCCTCTAAGTGGGAGAATTGTTGGGTGTAGGCTTCGGTGGATTAATTTGGAGCAGTTGGCTCGGCAGGCCAAAGTTCGGCAGGCCCAGTTTAGTTAGATTATTAACTAAAGGGTTTAACCCTAATTGTAGTCTATATATATTTCTCATTGTACTTGCAACTATTATCACTCAATAAAAAAACCTAGTTGCCCCAAAGAGGACGTAGGTTGCACACCGCAACTGAACCTCTATAAATCTCGTCTCTGTTTATTGCTTAGTGTTCTTAATTCGTGTGTTTCGTACCAGTTTGATCCTAACATATATATACACACATATATATATACATATATATATATAAACACATATATATACAATATATATATATAAACACATATATATACATATACATATATACATATACATATACATATACATATATATATATATATAATATACATATACATATATATACTATATATATATATATATATATATATACATATATATATACATATATTACATATATATATTATATATACATATATATATACATATATATATATATACATATAGATATATATATATTATATATTATATATACATATATATATATATATATATAACACACATATATATATATATATACATATATATTATATATACATATATATATATAGATATACATATATATATATACATATAGATATATATATATACACATATATATTACATATATATATATGTGTGTGTATATATATATATATATACACGTATATATACATATAGATATATATATACATATATATTATATATATATATATGTATATATATATATATCATATATATATATACATATATATATACATATATACATATATATATTATATATACATATATATATACATATATATATATATACATATATATATAATATATATATATATATATTATATATATACATATATATATATATATAACACACATATATATATATAATACATATATATATTATATATACATATAATATATATATATACATATATATATATACATATAGATATATATATATACACATATATATTACATATATATATATGTGTGTGTATATATATATATATACACGTATATATACATATAGATATATATAACATATATATATTATATATATGTGTACGATATATATATATACATATATATATATTATATATATATATATATATATACATATGTAAGGCCCGTTCCCGAGACGCTCACAGCTGGTCAATCATCGGACATAAAATATAATTTCATTAACTTTACTAAAATCATGTAGCGGAAACACTTTAAACAAACATTTCATTTCCTTTAAATAAACACTTTTGAAAAATAATACATCGTCCATTACAAAATATAGTTGGTTCGTATTACAATGCAAAAATGTTATACAAAAGAATGCCATCGAAAAATGCCAAGTAGCTGCCCCACGCCATCCTCAGCAATGCTCACAGGCCAACTGGAAAATGCATAAAAAGTCAACGTTGCTGAGTGAGTTCTAGTTTTATAAAAAAATTGCATTACCTTCCATTCGTTAAAACATTTTCATAACTATCGCCCGTGATCACACATCGTACATACATCAAGGTAATCATTAGTATCTTCATCATCGTTCGTTTCGTACATTTCGCACGTTTCGCACATTTCGTACTTATCACACTTTTCGTACATTATTATCTTTCACTTCTATCTAGGTCCTGTCATGTGCTTAACCCCCTCTAGAGCACCAAGCAATTCATCTAGGGTTAAGTGACAAGGACCCCATATCGCACGTATGGAGTGGTCACTAGGACAGACTCCCCCTGTGTGTGTGAACTCTTATGGGTTAGCCAAGATCGCACGCTGTATAACACACAGTAATTAGGAAATCGCACGTATTGGAGCAGTCACCCAGACTGAACTCTTACTATGTGTATGAACCCTTATGAGTTAGCCAAAATCGCACGCTGTAGACACACACAGTTGAGCTAACAACTCTCAATGAGTTGTGAACCTCCTTTCATTTGCTTGCAAGGCTTTTCATTCGTTCTTTCGTTATGTTCCACTTCATTATCTTAAATCTTTCACTTTGTTAAGATAATACTTTACATTCATTATCAATATCACACCACGTAAAGTCAGGTCATCATTCGTAATAAGGAACATAAGAAAACATATCATACATAACATACATAGCATACATAGCATCAATCATACATCATCTTAAACACCATGCATCACACATTCACATACATAAACATAAGCATATCAAGCATAAAGCATCACAAGACATAACTGACCCACCGCGGACAGCGGGGGTTCGGGGGTGGCAGCCCCTGACAGTGGGGTCCTAGGGGCAGTAGCCCCTAGTGGGGTCCAAGGGGCAATGCCCTTGGCTGGGGCTGTGCTGCTAGGTCAGCATAATTTTTTTTATTTTAACACTTTTATACAGCACATTCTTTATCGAAAAATCGATCTTCTCGTTAAAACCTCTTAAAATCTCGGTCATTTAAATCATATATTTTGTATGTATTTCCAGCGCCAAACTAGTTCAAAACCTTTAAAATAGGGGATCTAGAACTCACCTGGACTCGATGAGTAGCTTCTCAATCAATCTTTCAAGTAGGGGTTACACTACACAACATGCAGATAAGTTCATCCACTTCAATATCCTCTAGTGGCACCACCATATCCTCCTCCGCTAAGCACTTTCTTAAGTGAGATATATGGAATGTCGGATGAATTCCACTTAACTCATTGGGCAACTCCAACCTATAGGCCACCTCTCCTACTCGAGCGATAATTCGGAAAGGCCCTATGTATCTTGGGCTCAACTTGCCCCGCTTCCTAAACCGAATGATTCCCTTCCACGGTGAGACTTGTTAGGATCGTGTACTTGAGGAATACTAACAGATTTACGCGTATACTGAATCAAATAGTGCAGAATCCTATTTGATTGGTGATCCAATCAGTGAGAATGCATGTAGAATCAATTAAAGATTGAATCTAAACGTTAAGAATGATTAGCAATCGGTCTACTGCGATCTATGAAGTTGGAACAGGTTGCTAGAGGTCCCTAGACGGCTAGGGTACGTCTAGATATCAAAATATTCAAAGTGTCTAGTTTTTCCACGATTTAAGTGGTATTTATAGGTTAGGGTTTCTCAATCGTGTGACTAGACCATTTGCATGGTTCGGTAGTGTGATTGAGTCATACGGTTGATCCATTCGCACGACTGAGTGGTCAGTCATGCGACTGAGTCAATCTCATGTTACAATCATACGACTGATCCAGTCTTCTGGTTCATTCGTACGACTGGTTCATTAGCATGAAGCTGTTCATGCGTATGGTCCATTAGCATGGGCCAATCGCATGAGAACTTCACATGATTAAGTTTGAATATGTTTCATAATCATTAATTGACTTAGATATTATTCAAACAATCACAACGTATATAATTAGTTCAATAAGCGTTATTACATACCAAGCAATGAAATATTCAACATTATAAGTACAACCACATATTGTATTTCATTAAGTACCCATACAATTACATATGTGTAAGACAATAAAAACATATTACATTAAGTTCAGAAACTAGGGACACATGTATCTACAAACTCCCCCTTGAACCTAGATTCATCTAATGTCTTACATCCTTCATGAGTTCCTCAAACTTCTTGTACTTCTCTTCTCTAGTGACTCCGACATGTATCTCAAAAGCAAAACAGAGTCGTATAATTTTCTAAAATTGTAGAGCTTGTACAATATCTTGAGAGACATAGAATAGTGGTCACTTGTATAATGTATAGACATCATCTGCAGACAAGTTTGTAAGCCACATTGGGTCAAACACCCTGATGGTTTCCATTACACCATTCTTGTTCAAAACTATGACTGCCTCTCCTGTCCTCCAATCATAGTACCACCATTTGAAGTGTGGAGTGAAGTCCTGTGGCATTTCCCGTAGGGGGATCTTAGACATTATGCGCAGAGGACTCCACTTCAGCACTATTTTCGTTTTTCCAGTTATGGCATCAACCTCAGACCGTCTGATATACCTCGTTGGCTGTTGAGGTTTGAAGTTGACCCATCTGGTGTGGTACTCTCTTTTAAGAGCTGCTTCAAACCAGCCTGACATTTTGCGTGGGTCAGCGTATAGCAATTTTAACTTTGCTAATTGGTTAAGCTCAAATCTAGGAAGAGTCTTCAGGTCATGTGGGAACCTGAAGTACTCAATCCCTTTCTCACGTTTAACTGCGAGATCTTCAAAATACGCCCATGCTATGATTTTGCCCAACACCTTTTGATGTTTCTTCACTTTGTACAGCTTGGTGTAGACAGCTGACGTTGAAGCACTGCGTTGGGCTCTTATTTCTTCAAAGCATGCAACCCACTCAGCCTTTCTGATATTGAATTCAGCTTTCGAGGCTTGGGCCATATCTTCTTTCTTGTCAGAATCTTCTTCCATTTTATCCAGAGTCTCAAAAGTTTCACTGACAAGATTGTCGCCTAGATTGGGAACGACATTACCCTCAATGTCACTGTACTTTGGATAGTGTTGGTTTGTGACATCTTCAATCTCGATCTCATCAACGTTGTTGAGCTCGTCGTCACTTTCCACATGGACTGTTGGAGCATCTTTCACGATCTCATCTGGATTGAGTCGGAATATTTCTGCAAGTTGCTCGTCTGTGAGATCATGAATTATCTCTCCTCCTTCAGGAGTGTAATTCACTGATCTCCTGACTATTCCCTGCAGATCAAGAATCATCGTGAGCTAAGTCTTGATCTGTTGGAGGGGAGCAATATCATATTCATCTCTTTGATAGTTTGGATCTGCTTAATTTAAAACATGTAACACATCAACCATTAGTCAACAATCAAAGTAGTAAACATCAACAATAAATATAAACATTAATTACATTAATTTGATACAAGATTCAAATACACATGATTTAAATAATATAAACAACTAAGTATTACTCTTGTCTTGTATCATGTGCTCCTCTGCTGACGGGGCTGATGTGGAGGCACCTTGGTCTTGAGCTCTCTTGGTCCTCCTTTCACTTGCAGATATGACCCCCCAGCAGAATTATCATCATCTCCATCATCATCATCAGCAACATCATCACCAGCATCAATATCCCCCCCTTGATCATCACCATCATCATCATTGTCATCATCCTCACAATCATCTCCATCTCCTTCTCTGATCTTTAAGGGCTCATCCTTTGATCCTTTGAGCCTCAGCATGATGGTCTTGTTGGTCGCCTCCAACTCCTCTATCCGTTTTGCTGATTGGACATGTTTCTCCTAGAGTTGGGACATCTCTGAGCTCTGAGCAGCCATCTGCTGTGCCTGCTGCTCTATCAGCTGTGCCTGCTGAGATATCTGCAGAGATTGTGCAGTAGTAAGTTCTACTAGCTGACGAATCTGGGCAGTCTTCTCGTTATCGGCTGCCAACAGCTTCAGCACCATACAGTTAAGTGCCGAGAGCTGTTCCTCTACCCCACTAGAAGGTAAAGCGGATCTAGATGGAAAGAAGGGGTAAGATAACGGTCCTGCATGGTGGCTAGTGGTGGTGGTGGTGGCAGTGGTGAAGATTGGGGGTGGTATAGATGAAGGTGGTGGTAGAGTGGTTGTGGTAGTGCTGTGTGAGGTGGTAGATAAGGTGGTAGTAGGTGGAGTGGTGGAAGTGGTGGTAGTCGTGGTGGTGGTGATGAATGTCATCCTCCTCCTTTTCTTCTTTAAACCGTGGGGCTGAGCCATCCTTTTCTTCCTCGACCCCTCGAGGTGGATGCTCCCCCTGGAACACTACTGGGCTGATTGGGAGCATAAGTAGGATTAGTGTCAGCCTCCCCAGACTCGCCAGGGCGTCCTCCAACCTCCTGAATACCTCAGTCAGTGGCAACCACCCTGCTTCGCACTGTCCGAGTCAAGGGCTCCTCGCCTGTCTCCTCCTCCGCATCAAGACGAAAGTCCTGATGGAACCCTGCAGCCTCTGTTCCACCTTGGGTGGATGCTGGAGATGCTATAATCAGCAGTGGGGGCCCTCAGTTGAGTGGGCCCTGCATCTCCATCATCACCACTGTCGTCGCGGAGTCATCTTCAGGGAGCTCTAGTTGCTCCACATCTAAGTCACTGTCTGCGTGGCGCCATTTACGCCTCCCTGGCGCAACGTAGTCCACCTTAGCCAGATGGTCAATGAGTCTCTTTACCGGGGGTTTGATCTGCTTTCCCCGGCAAACCTTCATACGACCCTGTGTCGTATCATCCATGATCTCCAATGACACAACGTCGTGGCTCTCCTTGGGCAGTGTGGGCAGCTTCTCATCAAAAATCATTTGTAGAAACCTAGGGTACATGCAGAAACCCTCTTTGCCCTTCGCCTCCAGATTCTCTATCAAGTAAGAGAAATCATGCTAGAAAATCTGAAAGGGTGATTCAGTACCAGTGCCACGTAGGCATTTTGAATTTGGTCTGAAAGATCATCAAACCCACCCCTTTGCGACGCCAAGCACTTGAGGATGACATGTGCCAAGTACTTGTACTGGGGACACATGTTGCTCTTGTGGAGCACCCCTGCATTAATATCCCCAACGTACTTTATCCTCAAGAAGCACCCTCTCACCGTCAGTGGGTGAAGTCTGGTGGGGTGGTCTGCATCATCACCTAACCCAAGTACACGCCAAATGTCCTCAGCAGTGATCTCAATATCCATCCCAAAGATAGAACTCCTGATGCTGTACGACTCATGAGAGCGGTCAACCGATGCTCCCTCCCAGAAGGCCTGCTGACTAGACCTATAGGGAGTGCATGGTGTAGATATTGCCATGTAGATCCTGGATCGCTTGAGGAAAGCGATGATCCCCGCAAACTCGGCACCGTTCCGAGTCGTAGAATCTAAATGAGCACATATGTTGTGCTTGGGGTTGATGGACCATCTGTCAGCCATCAATCTGTAACACAAGACACATAGACATTAGCTAGCCACACGACACAAATCAGTTCTAATTAACTTGGTTGAATTCATTCATGCGATTGAACCATGCGACTGTATTCAGTCGGTTGATCTGGCATGCGACTGGGTTCAGTCGGGTGACTGAGCAGGCGACTGAGTTCAATCGGTTGATAGAGCCTATGATTGGTTCAGTCGGCCGAATGAGTTCATTCGTATGATTCATTCGTCCGATTGAGCCATTCGACCAGCTCAATCGTGCGATTGGAATTCATCCTGGTATCTAGTCGCATGACCCACTATTCGGTCGACTGAGATTCGAAAATGAACCAATTCTTTAAATTTGACGTCGGGTAATGGTTCTTTAGACTCGCATTCCTTATACTAATAACCTAATACCCTTTATTTCAACATTTTACTTGGTTTAGTCAGGTTATTAGTCCATTTAAGGTCTCGGGTCTTGTGAGGGCCAATTTCTTGATTTTGAAGTATAATCGAAGGAATTTTTGGCATGTTCACACCGTATTTTACCTGTATAAACACCAACGAATGTCAGAATATGAGTATATGCAAGCAATTTGGGTCAGAGGAATTTTTTGCAGAGTAACGGTAGGCTGTCCGATTTTAGGGCGATTTGAGGGTGATGAGTTGAATGCGATCGATTGTGGTCCTATTTATACTGAATCTGATTTAAGTTGACCGACTGGACCCATTCACTCAGTTCATTCGGGCGAATGGACCTCACGCGCCTACGCACGCACGCACGCGCCTACGCACGCGCGCGCCTACGCACGCGCGCGCCTACGCACGCGCGCGCGCGCGCCCGCGCGCGCGCCCGCGCGCGCGCCCGCACGCGCGCACTAACGTACGTACATACATACGTACGTACATACATAATACATACGTACATACATTATACATACGTACATACATAATACATACGTACATACATACATACATACGTACATACATACATACGTACATACATACGTACGTACATACATACGTACGTACATACGTACGTACGTACATACGCACCTACGTACGTAGGTACGTACGTAGGTACGTACGTACGCACCTATATACGTACGAACCTACATACGTACGCACGCGCATACGTACGCACGCGCATACGTACGCACGCGCATACGTACGCACGCGCATACGTACGCACGCGCATACGTACGCACGCGCATACGTACGCACGCGCATACGTACGCACGCGCATACGTACGCACGCGCATACGTACGTACGCACGTACGTACGTACGCACGTACGTACATACATACATGCATGCATACATAGATACATACATAGATACATACATACATACATATACATACGTACATACATACATACGTACGTACGTACATACGTACGTACGTACATACGTACGTACGTACATACGTACGTACGTACATACGTACGTACGTACATACGTACGTACGTACATACGTACGTACGTACATACGTACGTACATACGTCCAAACATACATACGTACAAACATACATACGTACAAACATACATACGTACATACATACATACGTACATACATACATACGTACATACATACATACGTACATACATACATACGTACATACATACATACGTACATACATACATACGTACATACATACATACGTACATACATACATACGTACATACATACATACGTATATACATACGTACAAACATACATACGTACATACATACATACGTACATACATACATACAACGTACATACATACATACGTACTTACATACATACGTACATACATACATACGTACATACATACATACGTACATACATACATACGTACGTACATACATACTACGTACGTACGTACATACATACTACATACATACATACATACATACATACATACATACATACATACATACATCATACATACATACATACAACATACATACATACATACATACATACATACATACATACATCCATACATACATACATACATACATACATACATACTTACATACATACATACATACATACATTTATTATCCCTGAGCAAATAGCTGCTATCTTTCAAAATTCCTTACCTCTGATCACACCAATTATCACTAATATAGTGATTAAAACCCTTGATGAGAGGCTTCCCTCGGTAATCCAACCATTGATAGAGGAAGTTGTGAGCAAAAGGCTTTCTGACAATCAAACCCTTGCAACCAATGCAACCAAAAAAGGGGAGATTCAGTTAGTGAAAGCAAAATGAAAGAGGATTGAAGATGGGAAAGAGAACGGAAAAGAGATAGAGGTAGAAAATGAGAAGGAGTTGGGTGTAGAGACTGAGAATGAGAAGGAGAAGGAAGCTGAAATGGAGAAAGTGACTGAAAGTACTAAAGACTTTCATGTCACATACAAGAAAAGGAAGAGTGGAAAGAAGGAGAAGGAGTTGGAGGAAATGGTGAAGGAGGCTGATGCCCAACACATCCGATCAATGGATAACATCATTGATCAGCTGTTTAGGCAAGGTCATGACACTGAAAACTTGACTCAGAAATTAGAAGATGGAGATTGAAGAAATCCAAGCAAGATGGGCAAGTTACAATGTGTTGGAAAGGGAAAGGCTGGAAATCATGATCTGGTTCATAGCTAAGTATCTTGGAAGATCATTGATTGAAATCAAATCATGGTCCAGGGACAGCATCTTGGCAATAACCACCAAGATCTGTTCGTCTGAAGTATATACCAAAGGGCTGGTCATTGAAGCCTTGAATGAAGCTGGTGCTGGGAGCAGGACTGAACTGGTCAAACAATCTAAAGCCTCACTTACATCCAAAATACTAGAACAGCCTGTCCAAATTCCCACACCAAAACCAGCACAACCACAACCCACTAAACCAATTCCCTTACCCACAAAACCAATAGCTGATGATGTACCCCAAAAGAGGAAGAGAAGGGTACTAAGGCTAGAAGAGGAAGAAGAAGATAATTATGAAGATGAAGACAGGCTACCAATCTCAGCTGTTATACAGTTGCCTAAGGCCATAAGTCACCCTCCAACAATTACTCCTGATCACAAAGGCAAATTGTGAAAGTGAAGTTAGAAGAAGAAGAGCTTCACAAACAACATGATGAGGAACTGTTGAGAAGAGTCGACAAAGCATACGCCGCCACATCTTCAATCGTCAATATGAAGAAACATGCTCAGAGATTATACACTCTCAGACATACCTTTCAATATCAAAAAGAGAGAGTGAGGATTTGGCCTGATCCCAGGGTGTCTCATAGGATTCAAAAGAAAAATATTCCACAGAGATACATTGGCCAAGTAAAGAAGATTGTAGATGAAGTGATCTCACTGGCCTTTGTAGTATCACCTTGACAAAGTCCCACAAGACATCACAACAACTGCTGAAGACTTGATCAGCTGTTTGACAAAGTTTGAAGATCAACAGCTGTAGGCTAAAGTACTGAAGAATTCAACAGCTAAAGACTAAAGTATGAAGATCAACAGCTGAAGACTAAAGTACTGAAGACTTCAACAGCTGAAGACCAACAACTGAAGACTATAGTACTGAAGACTTCAACAGCTGAAGACTAAAGTACTGAAGATCAACAGCTGAAGTACAAAGACTGAAGACATCAGCTGAAGACATCAGCTGATGACAACAACTGAAGTTCAAGAAGTCCAAGTACTGAAGCCTTTAGAGTTTGTCACAACAGCTGAAGAAGCATTCTTCAGTTGTTGTGATGGTTTCCTTTCAGTAGTTTTCTTTTCTATTTCAGTACTTGTAAAACGACTGAAGAGCATGTTCTTCAGTCATTGTTGTTTCAGTAGTTTTTTTTCAGTAGTTGTAGTGATAGTTAACACTTGGTATTTTTGTAAGAAGATGTCAGCTGTTTGACATCTTCAGTAGTTGTGTTAACTTTTAGTAGTTAAATAACAGTTAGATGTCACTGTCAAGTGACATCAGCTGACGTCAGCTTCCCTTATAAAAGGAAAGATGACCTAATTGTAACGGCGCGTGACGCCAGCCGAAGCGTGTATTGAATGAATATATTCCTTTTGGAGAAATTCTCTCTCTATAACAAACACTGTTTCATTGATAAATTTTGTGTGTTCTTGTTTAAATTTGTTAATTCGTGGGCTCATTCCGCTGCAAATCCAATCTAATTGATCAAACTAGATGCCGAGATCCTAACAAATGGTATCAGAGCAGGTTAATCATTGATCGATCTAACAATTGGTCATTGAAACTGCTATTTCGATATCTACGTTTGATCGAATTAGCAAATTTGCAAGAATCGGTTATAGAGATTGAGTTTCTGTTGCTTCTGGCCATTTTGTTTGAGGTTCTAAGTGGTTTTGAGCTAGATTTACTTTGTTTACCTTGAATTTGTCTGAATTCTGAATATGACTACTCCTTCTAATGACCCTCACAATACTGGTTCCTCAACCAAGCCTCTGATGCTGGTTAGGACTGAGTATAACATATGGCAACGAAGAATGCTTCATCACCTGTCTATTAACAGTTCAGGTTGTTGGACAACTGTGGTACATGGTCCACATAAGCCTATGGTGAGCAATCCGGAAACCAACCAAATGGTTCCGAAGAAGAAGGAACAATACTCTGATGAGGATCGAAAACTGTTTGAGATTGATGCTAAAGCTCATGGAATTCTGGCCATGGCACTGCCTAATGAAATCTATTCTGGGCTTATGCATCATGAAACTGCTCATGACCTCTGGAACGCACTGAAAGAACAATTTGGTGGTACTGATGAGGTCTTAGCAAACAATAGGGAAATACTTTCCCAACAATATGAGACATTTGCTCATAGGAAGGGTGAGACTCTGACTCAACAGTTTGAGCGTTTTTCATGTTTGATCTCTGAGCTGAAAATGGTCAAACATGAATACACTAATAGCCAGATGAACCACAGATTCCTCAGATCACTGCCTGAGAGATGGGACACATATACAATTGTCCTACACTCTAATGCAAATCTGGATAGCCTATCTCTCACCCACTTCATGGGAAACTGCTTACATTTGAAAGAGAGATAGAGCAGAAAAGGAAACTGGCATCATCAGGAAAGCTCACTGAAGACTTTGTACCAGGAACACTGCCTTGGTCGGTCATGAGTCAAAATATGCTACATCAAAAAGTAATTATGATGTGCATATAGATTTCTCTTCAAACAGTTCTGATCATGCATTTGTGAGTGTTGATAGTCAATCAGGCTGTAATAGTGACAATTTGTGCTTCATTATGGATGATTTGAAAGGCATAGCTGATGATGACTTAGAAGAGATGGATATTCTGAGCCAAATGGCCTTGATTAATATCAGATCTCAAAAGTTCTACAAGAGAACTGGTAGGAAATTTCCAGGACTCTCTGGCAAAACCAAAGTTGGTTTTGACAAGAGTAAGTTGAGGTGTCACAAATGCCACAGGCTTGGGCACTTTGCAAGAGAGTGTAGATCATCTGGATCTAACTCCTCTGCACCCTTTGTGACTTTTCCAAGTAATATTCAACAAAACAGAGGGCAACATCCTGCTAGTTCTGGTCATCAATCACAACCTCTATCTCCTGCATATTTTGTTCCTCAGGGTCCAATGCCATATCCATATCCCTGCTATTACATGCCACAAACCAGCCAAGTTCAAGTACCCATTGCTCAACAACCACCTGCTCTTCCTGAGCCTCAACCTTCCCAATCTCATCAACAATCTCAACCTCAACAACACAGCTTTTTCACCCCAGGAGTTGTTGACTGGAGCAGTTTACCAGATGATATGTCTGGCCATGAATAATTGTTTTCTGGTGCTGGTCAACATGGTGGTGACAATCCTTTTGGAAACCTTGCTCTTATGGCCTTGGAGTCAGCTGATACCTCATCCTCTAATGCCTCCACACCACAGGTATCACAGGTATCCTCTGAGGCCAAAGCCAAGCTATGTTCTGAAACATGCATAGCCGCATTTGCATCTATTAGAGACGCAAATGTAGCTTTAATTAACAAGAGCATTGAGCTAGAACAAATAATATCCAAAAGAAAAGCCGAATTTGAGTCTGTGCTTAATAATAAGAATGATGAGATTTACAAACTTAAATGCCAAATCATTGATGATAAGGCTAGGGAATAGGTACTTCTAGAGAAGTACAGAGACCTCAAAGAAACACTTGCAGCTACCCAGGTAGAGTGTGATCGATGGGTACATTCCTGCAAGGGTTTTGAAATGCTTCTCAGTAAGCAGTCTGCTTCCAATGTGAAGTTTGGCATTGGTTATAATCACACCGCTTCTCCTACAGATTTTACTCCCAGAGCGAGGTAGAATGGATGGAGAAAGCAATAACAATCCTTTTCATCATGTGATCTACTATCTGATACAACACCATCAGAGGTTGGAGTCAGCATTATTTCCTCCCAAAACCTATCAGCTGATGTTGATGGTTCAAATGCTGACACTCACATGATCAAAAGGTTGATCACTCCAGGTGGTATTTCACAAAGTACTGAAAGTACTAAAGAGCAAGTCATAACACCTGGAGAACAAACCCAAACTACTGCATGTACTGTTAGGATCAGTGATCTATGTTTGATTGATTAGAGAGTATAGCAGCGGAAATCGAACAATGAATTAGCCAATTCACAAGAACGAAATGGTATTCAATGAAGAACAAAGACGGTTATAGAGAGAGAATTCTGCAAATATATTTCATTCAATATTCGCTTTCGTGGTAACGAAATGTCACACTTACAATTAGCTCGACACCTCTTATATAAGAGATGTGACGTCTGCTGATGTCACTTGATAGTGACATCTAACAGAATTATTACAACTGAAACACACTACTGAAGATGTCAAAACAGTTGACATCTCCTTACAAAAATGCTAAGTGTTATCAGTTGTTATAACTACTGAAAAACATAAAACTACTGAAACTACAACGACTGAAGAACAAGCTCTTCAGTCGTTTTACAAAACTACTGAAAGTAAAAATATAAAACCTGATATCACAACTACTGAAGAGTACTCTTAAACTGTGTGACAAACTACTGAAACTTCAGTACTTGATCTTCAGACTTGAACTTCAGATGTTTCATCAGCTGATGCTTCAGTAGATATCATCAGCTGACTTCAGTCTTTGTCTTCAGACTTTGTACATCAGTTGTTGATCTTCAGCATGTAGACTCTTCAGCTGTTGTACTTCAGTACTTTGAACTTCAGCTTCAGCACTTGTGTTCTTAGCTGTTCAGCTTCAATACTTGTGTTCTTCAGCTGTTGTACTTCAGCACTTTAGTCTTCAGCTGTTGAAGTCTTTAGCACTTGATCTTCAGCTGTGAACTCTTCAGTACTTGTCAAACTGCTGATGAAGATTTCAACAGTTGTTGTGATATCATGTGGGACTTAGAGGTTTTCTGATCTTGGAGCATTGGGTCTTTTGGTCCAACAAACTCCCCCTGAACCAATGCAGCCAAAACCTCTAATTTATTTTTTTCCCACTTATTGTTGGCGAAAAGGTTGGTCTTTTTCCTTCTTGATCAGTAGAGAAGATGACCCATATAAGCTCCGCCTGGGAAGAAATCTCAGATATTTGTTTGGCAAGATTATGAATGGGAACTCTGTTTTGGGGAACTGGACACAGAGTTGTTATCCCATTCATGAGATCTACTTCCCGTGTATGAGCTGTAGGATTCTCTGGTGTAGGCTCTGAGAAACATGATTTGTTCTTCCATGGTCAGGTTCTCGGCTTCACCATCAAACAATCCTTCTCGCCCATACAGCTCTGAGATGTACTTGGTCTGTTTGCCATTTTTGAGCTTAACTGTTGTAATCTGTCTGTATGCAAACTCATCAGGATGATTCCCTTCGAGTAACAGACTGAGCTCATTTTGTTTGAAGTTCTCAAGCCTTTTGTAGACTAACCCCTTTTTAATATTATGTTCTCTAGCATCTTCTGGGGTGGTTTTTAGTCTCGTAGGCCTTCTTGAAATCTTCGACATCTCCCAGGTGATACTACAAGGGCCACTATGATCTCTTCATATACGATCCTCTTGACTTGACCCTGTATCTCGAAGGAATGTCTTTCTTTACAATCCTGTGAGCCACCCTCGTATCAGGCCATACTCTTACCCTTTCCTTCTGATATTGAAATGTGTTGGCGAGAGTGTACAACCTCAGAGCTTCTTTCTTCATACTAATAATTGATGAAGAAGCAGCATAAGTTTTTTCAATGCTTTTCAGCATTTCATCATCATGAAGCTTTTGCTGCTCCTCTTCTTCAATCTTTACTCTCACAGCATCCATCTGTGAGGTGGGATTGATGGGCATAGGTTTGGCTTTCGCCAATGTTAGAACTGCAGACAGAGGCAGCCTATCTTCTTCCACATCATCCTCTTCTTCTTCTTCTTCTAGCCTCACCACCCTTCTCTTCTTCTTCTGGGTGCATCATCGGCTGTTGGTTTAGAGGTAAGGGAGTTGGTTTTCTGGGTTGTGATTGTGGTTGTTTAGATTTGGCTTTGAGATTGGTTTGGAGATTTGAGGGTAGGCTGTTTTTGAGTGGGTGGAAGGGAAGGTTGTTCCAGCATTTTGTTGTGAGTTTAGCTTTTGTAAGTCTTGCCATTTCAAACCTTTTTCCAGCCCCAGCCTCATCAAAGGCTTCAATGATAATCCCCTTATGGAATTGCTCAGACAGACAGATTCTGGTGGCTATAGCCAGAATACTGTCTCTGGCCTCCCGCCGATCTCCATCAAAGATCTTCCTAAGTATTTGGCAATGAAACGGATCATGATCTCCAATCTCTCTTCTTCTCCGTACATCATACCCAGCCCATCGGGTTTGAATCCTTCTCCACTTCCAACTTCCTGATCTCACTATCTAATGTGGCTGTATCAAAACCTTGCTTGAAGAGTTGCTCAATGATTTTATCCATGGATCGGCTGTGTGTGTCATCTGCATCTTTTACCAGCTCTTCCCAGGATTTTTCTTCAGCAGTAGGTTGACATCAGCACTTTTCTTTCTTTTATAGGTGATCAGTTGTGCTTTTCTTTTTCTAACTCCTGGATTGTTCTTTGCCTTCTCACCTCTGTTCTTTTCCTCTTCTTTTCTTTCACTGCAGTACTCTCCCCCTTTTTGGATTCATTGGTGGTAGGGGTTTGTACCGCAGAAAGTGTCTTTTGCACAGCATTATCAATCAGTGGTTGTAGAGTTGAGGAAATCCTCTCATCATGGCTTTGAGTACCAATTTCATTGATAATGGGAGTGATGAGAGGTATAGATTGTTGGAATACAGCAACCATCTGCTCTGGGGGGTTCTGTCCCGGAGAATAGTGCCAAAAGCAGAAGCTGGAGGCTCATTGGAGTGAGAGGGTAAAGTGTTTGGGGAACCTTCAACTGAAGGTGCCATCTGTGGGTTGGTGGAGGCAGATGGTCTTTGGTCCTTAGAAGTTTTGGCAAGCAGCTCTTTGAGTCTGCTCACCTCCTCTTCCAGGATGGTGTTTTGGGCGATTACATCGTAAAAGAAGACCAGGTCATCATCAGTAGAAGCTGAATCACCTGACCTCCTGCTTGGAGCAGGATGAACATGCACTGAGTGTAGCTCAGTTGTAGCATGTGCCCCTTTGTCTTGGTACAGGGGACTTCCTGCCTCAGGACTATGTCCGTCATCAGCAGTTGCCTCTGGTAAGGTCTTAGTAATGGTACCAACTACAACCTGATCATATGCTGATGCAGGAGAAGTGCACAGCCTCACCAGAAGGCAATCCCCATTGCTACACTAGGAGAAGGAACATTGTAACCCCTATGCCATATCCATATCCCTGCTATTACATGCCACAAACCAGCCAAGTTCAAGTACCCATTGCTCAAAAACCACCTGCTCTTCCTGAGCCTCAACCTTCCCAATCTCATCAACAATCTCAACCTCAACAACACAGCTTTTTCACCCCAGGAGTTGTTGACTGGAGCAGTTTACCAGATGATATGTCTGGCCATGAATAATTGTTTTCTGGTGCTGGTCAACATGGTGGTGACAATCCTTTTGGAAACCTTGCTATTATGGCCCTGGAGTCAGCTGATAACTCATCCTCTAATGCCTCCACACCATAGGTATCACAGGTATCCTCTGAGGCCAAAGCCAAGCTATGTTCGGAAACATGCATAGCCGCATTTGCATCTATTAGAGACGCAAAATGTAGCTTTAATTAACAAGAACATGAGCTAGAACAAATAATATCCAAAAGAAAAGCCGATTTGAGTCTGTGCTAATAATAAGAATGATGAGATTTACAAACTTAATGCCAAATCACTGATGATAAGGCTAGGGAAGAGGTACTTCTGAGAAGTACAGAGACCTCAAAGAAAACACTTGCAGCTACCCAGGTAGAGGTGTGAATCGATGGGTACATTCCTGCAAGGGTTTTGAAAGGCTTCTCAGTAAGCAGTCTGCTTCCAATGTGAAGTTTGGCATTGGTTATAATCACACCGCTTCTCCTACAGATTTTACTCCCAGAGCAGAGGTAGAATCTGATGGAGAAAGCAATAACCAATCCTTTTCATCATGTGATCTACTATCTGATACAACACCATCAGAGGTTGGAGTCAGCATTATTTCCTCCCCACCCAAAACCTATCAGCTGATGTTGATGGTTCAAATGCTGACACTCACATGATCAAAAGGTTGATCACTCCAGGTGGTATTTCAAAAGTACTGAAAGTACTAAAGAGCAAGTCATAACACCTGGAGAACAAACCCAAACTACTGCTGTACTGTTAGGATCAGTGATCTATGTTTGATTGATTAGAGATAGCAGCGAAGGAAATCAAACAATGAATTAGCCAATTCACAAGAACAAACGATATTCAATGAAGAACAAAGACGGTTATAGAGAGAGAATTCTGCAAATATATTTCATCAATATTCGCTTTCGTGGTAACGAAATGTCACACTTACAATTAGCTCGACACTCTTATATAAGAGATGTGACGTCTGCTGATGTCACTTGATAGTGACATCTAACAGAATTATTACAACTGAAACACAACTACTGAAGATGTCAAAACAGCTGACATCTCCTTACAAAAATGCTAAGTGTTATCAGTTGTATAACTACTGAAAAACATAAAACTACTGAAACTACAACGACTGAAGAACAAAGTTCTTCAGTCGTTTTACAAAACTACTGAAAGTAAAAATATAAAACTACTGATATCACAAACTACTGAAGAAGTACTCTTCAGCTGTTGTGACAAACTACTGAAACTTCAGTACTTGATCTTCAGACTTGAACTTCAGATGTTTTCATCAGCTGAGACTTCAGTAGATATCATCAGCTGATGTCTTCAGTCTTTTGTCTCAGACTTACATCAGTTGTTGATCTTCAGCACTTGTAGACTCTTCAGCTGTTGTACTTCAGTACTTTGAACTTCAGCTTCAGCACTTGTGTCTTCAGTGTTCGCTTCAGTACTTGTTTCTTCAGTGTTGTAACTTCAGCACTTAGTCTTCAGCTGTTGAAGTCTTCAGCACTTGATCTTCAGCTGTTGAAGTCTTCAGTACTTGTACACTGCTGATGAAGATTTCAACAGTTGTTGTGATAAATGTGGGACTTAGAGGTTTTCTGATCTTGGCTCATTGGTTCTTTGGTCCACATGTACTAAAGGAAAGAAAACTGCAGTAGTAGAAAGGTGGGAAAACTACTGAAGAAGATATCAAGAAAGCATGTACTGCAAGGAAGAAAACTGCTAGTACTGGTCGCAAACTGCCGAAGAATAAGTCTTCAGTAGTTTCATCTTCTTCAGAAGATGATCAACTTAAGATGAAGAAAAAGCCATGTGAATATGTGGCTTATTCAATGATCTTATGATGATTGCTGGTATAAAAGGGATCCAACTCAAACACAATGAGAACATTAAAAGAAATGGATAAAATGAAAAACTAAGTTTGAAACCAAGTTTGTACCAGCAACATCAAAACCTGTAACCCCAAAATCCAAAAAGAAATCCAAAAAGGAAGGGGTTTATCAAGCAACAGCTGAGGTTGCTCAAAGGAGATGGTACAACACAGGAATCCATAATCTCAAGCACTAATGTGTCTGATAGCTAAGGCTTTATCACAGAATCAGACACAACTTGTTATGATGGTTCAACATCTATTGGGGAGAGTCAACCAATTAGATGCTCCTGTGCTGAAACCACAGAGAAGAAAATCCATGCCAAAGGATTCTTCTTCTTCACCATCTCCATCCCCTCAGGCTGTTCTTCATAGCAAATCTGTTAGTTTACCATCTGTTGATGTGAACAGACCCAAAACCAAAAGGTTTGGGTCTCAAAAACTAACTAATTTATTATGATTACAGGGTCTCAGCATGCACAGTAGCATCTGGTATGTGACAGTGGAGGATCTACGATATGACTGGGAACAGCTCTCTTCTTCATGATTACTCTCAAGGTAAGAGGGGTTTGTTTGTTTCTTTTGGCAATGATGCTAAGGGTTACATCATTGGCAAAGGCTTTGTCTCCAATGGGGAAATAAGGTTTGATGATGTTAACCATGTGGAGAATCAAGTACAATCTCTTGACTGTCAGTCAAATTGTGATAAAGGCCATGTTGCTTTTTCACCAGTCAGAACTGCAGGATTCTGTCATCAAAGTTTTGAGTTTGATTGATAAGGTGTTGGATGATCACACTCTCCTGAGGGCCAACAGGACAGGAAGAGTGTATGCCTTAGATCTTTCCAAGAAAATAGATCTCAAAGGCCATCCTTGCCTATTTTCCAAGGCTTCTCCTCAAGAATCTATTCTATGGCATAGAAGGCTGGGTCATGTGAATCTTAAAAACTTGAATCAGCTGATACATCATGGTTTAGTTAGGGGATTGCCTATGAAGGAGTTCAGATGTGAAGACAACTGCACTGCTTGTTTGAAAGGAAAACAACACAAAGTCTCATTCCCTCCTATTGAAGAACCTAAGTCCATTGCCTGCTTGCAATTACTACACATGGATATCTTTGGTCCTGTGAAAGTAATGAGTATGGCAAAGAAGAAATACTGTCTGGTAATTGTGGTTGATTACTCCAGATTTGTATGGACTTTCTTCTTGCATTCAAACGATGAGGCTGCTCAGACGATTATAAACTTGTGTTGTATGTTGAGAAGCAGTTTCCCTATCTGTCAAGTGTATCAGAAGTGATAATGGAACAGAATTCAGAAAACCATACACTTGATGATTTTTATCTCTCAAAGGGAATCAAGAGGCAGTTTAGCATCCCAAGGACTCCACAACAAAATGGAGTAGTTAGAGAGAAAGAACAGGACCCTAATTGAAGCTGCAGGTCCATGTTGGCTGACTCTGGTTTGCCACTGACCTTTGGGCTGAAGCTGTTAACACAGCTGCTATGTGCAGAATAGAGCCTTAGTAAATCAGAGGTTGATGAAGACTCCATATGAAGTTCTACATCATTTGGCTCCTCTAATTTCATTTTTAAGAGCCTTTGGGTGTCCTTGTTTCATTCTCAACACAAAGGATCAACTCCACAAATTTGATCCTAAGGTGGATGCAGGGTATTTTGTGGTTATTCATCTACTTGCAAGGCATACAGAGTCTTCAACTGCAGAACAAAGATAGTTGAAGAGACTCTGCATGTGAAGTTTAATGAATCTCCAAAGGACAAGATTCCACAAAACCCTGTGGAGTATTTGATTTGGACATACTACAATATGTTCCTTATCAGGCTTCAGCTGTTGCTCCTGTCAACAGTTCTCCACCTGGTGGTATTGATGATGATGATAATATCAATACTCACCTATTCAAGTTTAGTGATCAACTGCCTAAGTCCACTAAACTTGATGTTCCTATAGCTTCAGCAGTTCCCTCCACAACAAATGCTGATAAGATCTCTGATTCCTCTACATCTTTTGATTTGCCATCTCATTCTTGGTTTCAAGAGTCTGCATCACCATCTGCTGCTGCTGAAGGTCCTACAAACACTTGCACATATCTCATTGTTTATCAAGAGCTGAAGAATCACCCAATGTCTCAAATCATTGGTGATATCAATTCTGGGTTTCAACAAGAAGTCAATTGTCCAATTTCTGCTTCTATGCTCTCTTCATTAGTCAGCAAGAGCCAAGAACTATCATTGCTTTAAGGGACAATGGGGGTTGAAGCCATGCAGCTTGAGCTACTTCAGTTCAACAAGCAGCAAGTGTGGGAACTGGTTCCTCTGCCCCAGGTAAGTGTGCAATAGGCACTAAATGGGTGTTAGGAGTAAAACAGATGAAAATGGGCTTATTGTTAAGAACAAGGCCAGACTGGTTGTTCAGGGGTTTGCACAGGAAGAAGGTATTGATTATGATGAAACCTTTGCTCCTGTAGCCAGATTGGAGGCAATTAGATTGTTCTTAGCCTATGCTATATTCCACAATCTTAAAGTTTTTCAAATGGATGTTAAAATGCATTTTTATATGGTAAAATAAAAGAAGAGGTTTATGTGTGTCAACCACCAGGTTTTGAGGATAATAAACATCCAGATTGGGTATACAAGCTTGATAAGGCTCTTTATGGGTTGAAACAAGCTCCTAGAGCCTGGTATGAGACATTATCAAATTTCTTCTTCAAAATAATTTCACTAGAGGCTCCATAGATAAAACTTTGTTCATTAAGAAGGTGGATCAGCATAAGCTACTTGTTCAATTTATGTTGATGATATTATTTTTGCATCCTCTGATCCCCAGTTGTGTGATGATTTACCAATTTAATGCAAAAGAAGTTTGAAATGAGTGCAATGGGAGAATTACAGTTCTTTCTAGGATTGCAAATCAAACAGAAGGCTGATGGGACTTTCATTCATCAGTCTAAATATAAAAAGATCTTTTGAATAAGTTTGATTTACAAAACTGTAAGCCTTGTTCTACTCCCATGTGCCACACCACCAAACTGGATGCAGATCAAAAGGTAAAGCTGTTGATGAAACACTTTACAGATGTATGATTGGGTCCTTGATGTACTTAACAGCTTCTAGACCAGATATCATGTTTGCAACTTGTGTTTGTGCTAGATTTCAGGCTGCTTCTAAAGAGTCTCATTTGATTGCAGTCAAGAGGATCTTTAGATATCTGCAAGGTACACAATCTCTAGGTTTATGGTATTCCACTGGACACTCTTGCAAATAGTTGCTTTTTCTGATAGTGACTATGCAGGGTGTAAGTTAACCAGAAAGTCAACTTCTGGTGGATGTCAATTCCTAGGCAACTGTTGATTTCTTGGCAGAGTAAGAAACAAACATCTGTTGCTACATCCACTGCTGAAGCAGAGTACATTGCTGCTGCAAGTTGTACATCTCAGGTACTCTGCTTCAGAACCAACTTTTGGATTATGGCATTACAGAGACTAAGACTCCATTATTAATGGACAGTGCTTCAGCTCTTTGCATTGTCAAGAATCCTGTCCAGCATTTAGAACCAAACATATAGAGATAGACACCATTTTATTAGGGACTGTTTTGAAAAGGTCTGATTGATCCAAAGTTTGTGCCTAGTGCTGATGAGCTTGCACACATTTTACTAAGCCTTTGGATAGTTCAACTTTCCAAAACCTAGTGTTAAGGCTTGGTATGCTGCAGCTAGAATAAGTGACAATACTGATGATCTCAGTAAACAAGTACTGATGATCATTAGTAAACATGTCACAAATAAGTACTGATTCTGTTACAAACTACTGATGTAGTTATAACTACTGATGTAGTAAAAACAGATAAGTACTGATGTCCTATGAAACAACTGAAACAGCCAAAAAGACTGATGAGTAAGTGTTGAGGACAGTATGAAACAGCTGAAAAGCTAAGAATTGACGAAAACTACTGATGGGAATTTTCTCTTCAGTCGTTTACAACTGCTGTTTCATCTTAAACAATGAAGCAAAACCAATGCTTCAGTAGTTTCACAACTACTGATGACTAACACCAAGTCTTCAGTGTTTACAACAACTGATAACAAAACCATGTCTTCAGTAGTTGCACAACTACCGATGACTGACACCAAGTCTTCAGTCGTTTACAACAACACCATGTCTTCAGTAGTTTCACAATACTGATGACTAACACCAAGTCCTCAGTTGTTTCCAACATCTGAAGCCAAACCATGGTTTCAGTAGTTTTATAACTGCTGATGCCTAAAACCAAGACTTCAGTTGTTTCAACCTCTGAAGGTTAATACCATGTCATCAGTCGTTAAAACTACTGATGATTAACACCAAACCTTCAGTTGTTTTATAACCCATACCCTATAAATACCTAATCCTACAGAGCTTCATTATCTCAAACCTAACGTTCAAAAACTCTGAACCTTCTCTCACATTAATGG